>OZ024865.1:3755000-3765000 GCA_964017155.1 Oasisia sp. SBJ-2009 | reverse complement strand
CCCATAAAGTTGCTATATTGACAAGTTGTTATATTTAAATGTTAACAAAGCTCATTTCCTAAAGAAGTGGTGCTATTATTAGGAATTAATACCATACTGTGGGTCAAATCTAGGTCAGGTAAAATCGAGGTCAACTTTGAAGGTCAAATCAAGGTCACACACAATTTACATTTCCTAAAGGGTTGACCCATGTTTGGTTTACCATGCGTTAGTTAAATGATTCCAATGTTATTATTGCTTTCCAACCTATTCTATGCAGTCATCATGTAATGTGTGCACAAGAAATGGACCAACATCCTATAGGCAAAAATGCAGCAATTGTTCGGTTTACAAATTGAATTTCTCCGTAAATATTGAAGATTGCAAAAACATTCAAACATTGCTATTTAAATGATGATATAACATATTATCAGTGTTTGTTGCGGCATAGGCTGCCTAGACTGAGCTAGAGCCTACTACTAGTACTAGCTAACAATACTTTATATAGGCTTTCGAAATGTATCGTGTAAACAAACAAGGGCCGGCTTGACAAGGCACACTTTTTCATAAGATGCCTAAATGGTTATCGTTCATTTAATGATATAAGCAATGTAGACTTTGAAACTGGTTAGATTTAGAGTGAAGTACCTATAATTTTACAAGACTTACAAAACCAAATACCAACAATTTATTATTAGGAAAACACACTACCCCCGTCGCCGTTGTATATATCACCGTCATGGATTATGGCGCAGTGTAATGTTTATACTTCTCAAACACCGGTTAGCCTCGTTTTTAACTGTGTTACTGATGTGGTCATTAGTTGTACGATGTATATCCTTTTTTAAGGACATTAAAAATAATTGAATTGAAATGTAGACAATGATGATTGTGTCATAGTTTTAAGAAATATGAATAGGCTTATATTGACAAGTGAAATATAAATTACTTATGATGTGTACACAAAATATGGTTTCATAGAGAACATGAACGGGAATGAGTGGACATTTCATGTCAACTTAAAGGACAAACAAGTTAACTGTTTCGTGTCATACACCTAATAGAGTTAATGTAAAGTAACAATTTCCACATATACTCAATTTTTTACGCCAGCGGTTTACCAGAAATTTTTTTTTTAACACCCAGCCATCCAAATACTATGAGCTACCCCATCTTAGACGAAGAATGACGTCACGACGGTGAAACCCTCTCCACGTAGATTCCCTGCATGGGGTTTGGCTGTTGTCATGAAATGGCTCCAACTCGGCAACGCGCGTAACATGCTGATGACGGTAAATATAAAGTTGTCTATTATTGTTATCGCTGAAATCATCCCATCAACTGATGATACATGTCTACATCAAAGCATTTCTCCTCAAAATGGACCGAGCAAAGTGAACTGACTGGAGGGATTCCAAACATTACGCCCGCAAATCACCAATGTGAATCCATTGCTTCAATACTACCGGTTGTTTCAACTATTATTGCAACCGTATGCCGAACACTAAGGCATAATTAATAAAGTTTACCAAAGATTTAACCACAGATTTAGATATACGTCTCTAAGCAACTGGTAGATGTCACGCCAACTGAACGAACTGTCGAAGACTCGAAGTTGTTGACCCTTAAAGTTGCATTCTGACTTCCGCCATGTTTAAAATACAATTTCCCAGTAAACCAGCATTCCCCATACACTATATATTGTTTTCCTCAACTACCTATCAACTTATTTTCACATAATATGCCATTTTAAGATAAAAAGCCGCAAAAAACGAAAAATTATTCCGGTGAGCCTCACCAGTTAGAATTCTGTGATTGGTTTAGATCTCGATGAAGGGAATTCCAGTTGAGGACCTCACTGAAAAGAAATCTAGTGTATATTTTAATGTGCACTGTATTTAGCTGAGCCATCCTGAATAAATATATTATATCATCAAAAGCGCTGTCAGGAAACCACACCAGGGCCACACTAAAAGGCGGATCACAATTGGCAGACCGCACGGAAACGACATACCACATTCACAAAGATGCCACCGCTCGATACGCTCCATATTTACGGCATGTCCAGTTGCCCACATACAAACTATCGCTGGCTACGCGCCTGTACGGTCAATGGCTAATTGAGGATGATTTAAATAACTAGGGTATTGTTGCCCAGTGGCGCCTCTAGCGGCTAACGCGGATATGTGGAACCGCCTTTTAGTTTGCCCCATCGTTTACTTACGTTGACCGGAGAGTTCCGATGGTAAAAATAGATCGACTTTTGGGAAACTCCAGAGCCGTTGTTTGTTGCAAACTTATATTTGATCAAATAACGCATAAAACCACAAAGTGAGACATGTGGTAGGAAGTATACTAATAAGCAAATATCGGTCATGGTGTACATTGACTTTTATAAAATGCGTTAAAAAGGGGAAATTATGTCAGAATGCAACTTTAACAACGTCGCAGGAAACTGACCGGCTTCAGCAGAGATATAGAATGCCGCGCGCTGAATGGCCAAGCCAAGTTAACCCTTCACCTATGGCGGTGTGGTGGTCCACGTTTCGACCAGTCCAGGATTCGACCGAATCTGGGACCGCGGCGGTAGCGGTCCAGGATTCGACTCGGTCCAGGATTTGACCTTTGTTACTAACGTAGTTTCCGTTAATAATACGTCAAGTATTGATATAATATTGTTATCACACACATCTTTAATAAAAATAGATTAACTTATGTGATCATTTTCACTCACTCGAACGTGTTGTGTTATTAAGAGCGTTGTTTTCGTCAGTCGAGGTTATAATTAGTATCGAGGCTACAGCAATAGGCTGCGCGTGGCGCTCTCTATATGCACATCCGCGGTGTCCTGCTTCGTTTTATTGGGAGATGGCTAATTGTTACCTCCCCACGAACAAATGCATGTAAACGCCTGGTGTAAATCTTGTAAAACATACCTTCAGTCCAGTGGCGTAGCCAGGGCTTAACATTGCAGGGGCCATCCGGCAACCAAGCAAACTCGGTGTGTGTGTATATATATATATATATATTATATATATATATATATATATATATATATATATATATATATATATATATATATATATTGTATATTGTATATTGTATATGTATATACATGTATATATATATATATATGTATCTATATTATATATATATATACATACATATAAATGTATAGACATATATATATATACATACATACATATAAATGTATAGACATATATATATATATATATATATATAAATCGGTTCCCATATGTAATCATGTTATATATATATATATATAAAATATTACTAAAATATATATATATATGTTATATTACTAAAAACAATGTTATGCATTCAGATGTTGTGTATGTATATATACATGTATATATATATATATATATATATATATATATAGATATATATATATATATATATATATATATATATATATATATATATATATATATGTATGTATATATATATATATCTATATATATATATATATATATATATATATATATATATATATATATATATATATATATACATAAGCATCATCTGAATGCATATAACATTGTTTTTAGTAAAATAATATATATAATAATTTATTGTTGGTATGTTACTAATTATAAAATAAACAAAGGTGTAGACTGAGGACCTATGGTTGCCTGATGCATAGAGTGACAAGGTGCAGAGGCTACAGTGGTGCCTGTCTAGGACTTCCCAATCCTGTCTTTTGACAAAGACATTTTACATCACTCAAATAGCACTAAGTTACACAATGTGCAGGAATCCACTGCTTTAGCCACACGTGATAAGCATCCTATTAATATACTGAAGTATATCAAGTTGCATTCTGTTTTCAACTAAGCAATTTATCTAGTCGATGTTTCCTCTGGGTAGTGGCAATTTCATATTGTGAGTTTATTATTTTCAGCTACTAGATCTATGTAGGGGCTTATGAGATAGGTGAGAGGGAGACAGATTTTTTTCTGGAATGAAAAGGTGAAGGGGACATTTCCTATGCTGTCCCACTAAAGCTAAAAAGTGGGGGGTCACCCTCATCCCCCACCAATCAATGCCCATGCAAGCATTGTGACAAAACATATACATATGCTGCCATGCACAAGAGGTTCTTGTAATATGTTAGTATAACAGATTCCACCATCGAGGACGAAAACCCACTGTTGAGGGTCCCATTAAATGCTTATATTAATACTAGTAAATAATATATAACTTCTATTGTGCCTAAATCCCTAGAAATAATGCTGGTCAATATAAAAATCGATAAGAGGCATTTAATTTGTCAACATATTTATATATACGACAGGGATCTATGGTGGTTATGAAATCGTGACTTTAACTAATGGCGGAATTTGGCTACAGGTTTTACTGATTTAATACAACGTTCACATGAATATCAGAATAATTACAAGGGGAATGCAATGTTTCGGGCAATAAACCCATATTTTGTACAAAGGCATACAAGTTGAAATTGAGCCAACAAGTGAAACTAAGACATTAGTACTTACTCATAATTACAATACAAATATATAATTCAATTGATTAATCCACATGACAAGTTAATTGTTTTTGTAAAACTACTTTATTTTGTGAATGCATGCCCACTTCTCTGATAGCTCCCCTTCGTCCAGGTTGGTGAAACAGTACTGGTGACTTACAACAGGTAAAATATATAACGAAAAAACAAGTTAACAACTACATAATTATTATGTTCTCTGCAGGAAGTCCACCAGACAATTAAACAACAAGTTGTTAAAAATAAGAACATTCGCAATATAGCATTTTCATGCCTTTATTATTAAAGCCAATAAAGCATCAATACACACATTTTTTACTATTTCACAACACAATTATCAATAACAGATTTCTGTTTTTAATGAGTGAAACATACATACAGGAAAGAATACAACATTGTGAATATGTGCATGATATTATATTTTAGTTAATAAAGTATTTACTAATACAGTGTCTGATTGTGTTCATGCTTGGGGGCTGAAGTACTTGTTAGTACTATTAGTATTCGTGGTTAACCGAGATCAAACTATTATTGTCTTTATGCAGTAAGTAAACTGGAAAGTATGTTCCGACAATAACATTTTCATCAAGTAGGTAGGTATATAAATAAAAAGGAAAACAATCTTATATTAAGAGCTTGAGTCCAAAAGGGTTATGTTTTATTTTTACAATATCCTCATATCAATCACAAATATGACTACTTTCAAAAGTACTCATACTTGTTAGACAACTATCTGGGATAAAATCCTCATTACTCACACACATGTCACATGACTTTTCCTGGTTACACAGTATAAACAAGATACACGGTTTTAGAGAGCAAGCATATATTGCAACATCTTCATTTTTACTGTTTAATATTCGTATAAGTACATCACTCCAAAGAATGTTTTAAAATATTTTTTTATGAACACCAATCATGGAATTACAGATGTAGCACACTGATATACTGTGAAAGATTGTTCTGTTTTGTGTAGAACCAATAAAGTGGTTTAGCCTAGGTAGAGCGAATATTAGTTCTACCAGTATGCGCTGAGCGTCTGTGTGAATAGCCTCTGCCCTTTGGGAAGTGTCGTTGTAACAAGCTTGCGTCATAACGGGCTCTGACGTACATTGCGCATGCGCAATGTCTGTTTAGCCGAATCTATGACGTACATTGCGCATGCGCAATGTTCGTTTAGTCGAATCTCGGCCCGGGCATGACGTATGCCGTTGCCACTACGTCACAGCGCGTAAAAAACAGCTAAAAGCGGTCACTGCGCATGCGCGCGCATGCGCGATATGCGTTTAGTCGAATCTGAGGCCACCACAGCGGCGTCTAGACCATCGTGGATTTCGTTAGAATTTTAGAATTTAAAGTCACATTCTGAGTAAACCGCTGACGTTAAAAAATTGAGTATATGTGGAAGTTGTTACTTTGTATAAACTCTGTTAGGTGTATGACACGAAACCGTTGCCTTTTTTGTCCTTTAATCAAAAACAGGGTGCAATGTACATGACCGCCTTCGATTTTGACGACATTTGGTGTGCTTTCGCAGTTGAATAGTTCAGGATATATGAATTTTAAAAACATGTCTTATACGCATTGATGCTGAAATATAGACAACTGGTGCAGTCATAATGCTCTATTAGTATGCAAACGACAACTAACATCTTAGAATTTGTTTTGTTTTGGTATCACCTTTACTATCCAATAATATATATCTTAGTCTACGTATGCTGGTGTACTTAATATGCAATATGTAGTGGGTCAGACCATAGCACTGGCACACCTTGTTCTTGTTGCATGCTGTTTGGTGTATACTGCATTTAATCCATTAAGCCTGTTCTGCCGCATTTTATCTTGAAAGAGATTTTATTCTGCCTCTGGTTGTAATCATATTCTATACTCGAGTATATGTCCACGAAGCCTACTGCTTTCAACCAGCATGGTGAATCTAATACTGTTACTTAAGAGAACCCCACTGATATGGAATATAACACATGTCTTGCATATCTAATACATATATGTTACAATATAATACAACACAATACCAGTGCTGTAACAAGTACTCCAGAAAAGTAACTAAGTAAAAGTAAAAGTAATCTCCAAAGAAACTACTTAAGTAAAAGTAAAAGTACCCCCGAAAAAACTACTTAAGTAAAAGTACAAAACAAAAAGTTTTCGGTCAGTGCTAATATATATATTTATATATATAATATTATATATATATATATATATATAATATTTTCTTCATCATCCTATATATAAATATATATATATATATATCATTGATTTGAATCATGATTTAAATCACTCAACAAAAAACAATGATTGATTTTTGATTTTAATTAATCTGTTTTTTATTTATATGAATCTGCTTGGCTGGGTAAAATGCTTTGTATGCCTCATGCATCTATATATATATAGGTCTCAGTATATAACCCCACACCCATAATAAGTGACTGGTCAAGGGAGATCAATTCGAATGAACAGGAAGCCTGGCATCATAAAAAGGGCTCTATAGGCAACTGGTATACAATATAAGGAGATTAAAGCTGGTTGGGAGTAGGAGTGCTCCCCAGTTGAAACATCTCCCCCAGCTGGAGGGTATGGTGGAGGGGGCATTGCTGGACAAAGGCTACCAGGGTCAGTATTTAACTTCAGCACACAACAGTGCCATGAATATGCAAAATAAGCAGATAAGGCAACCTGGGTCTCAGGCTGAGCCTTTGAGATCATCAGGAAATGCTTTAGACACAGGCCAGAGGCAGAGCCTAATCAAAGCTGCAGGTCAGCATTAACTGTCTGTTGGATCACTGCTTTGTTGTACGAATTCTACTACCTCTTTGTGTTTATTCACAATGTCTGGAAGAAAAAAAGACTGGTTTTATTTTGAAAAGACTGTGGTGCCATGAACGACTGGGTGTAAAGCCAAATGTATGGTCAAGGTATTTCATTTCAGAATGCAGTGAAGCTTCCAAATCGTGTGTTTAATAGGAAGCAAGTTTTCAATTAAGAAGCTCCAAGTTTATTTAAAAATCAAAACAATAAAAATATCCGATTTTAATCAAATAAATCCGATTGATTTTTTTCCAACCCTGATATATATATATATATATATATATATATATATATATATATATATATATATATATATATATATATATATATGTATAAACTTATATAAGATCTTCTGATGCAACCAGTTCCCTTATGCTGTTGATGTTTGTCCTTTGTGATAGATATAATTATCTTTGCTTAAGATAATTACTAAATTAAAGGTGTTTTGGTATTTAAATATGTTGCGTTCATATTTACTACGATTCCATTCTGTATCTAATACAAACGGCATTTAAAAGAAGACCAATGCAGCCACTGCACCACAAACCTCGTAGAACAGGAGGGTACAGCGCGTCGACCGCGCAGCCTATGCGATGTTCAAAAAACGTTGTTACAAACTGTTGAGTGTTGAACAACAATAAATTCACGAAATCGTAGTTTTGAAATAAATTATGCACCAACAGACCACGATGTATGGAGATGAACGATAATATGAGATCTATAATAATAACCTGGCTCTCAGTCGCTGAACGCGCATAAAGATTCAAAACTAAAATCAATACGCTCATAATTGGCACAACTTCCTTCGTCTTTCAGTTATCGTTAAAATACCTATTTATAACGCGCATTTATCACGCCAAAACGACTACGACTCCCCATTTTATTATTTATACACGGTTGATGAATTCATAAGTTTATGCATCAGTAACATGTTTTGCATGGCTAAGTGTTACGCCTAATATTTGTGACGCAATTCATCATTACATTAAAACCTAGCATTATACTGAACTTTTCTACTGAGATGCAACCTATTTATCCGATTTCTAAACATAAGTGTCATTGAATCTCGATTGCAATTTTCAAGCCATTGACTCGCGGCATGGTCGACGCGCCGGTTTTACGGAAACACCGATGTGCGAAGCCAGGATTGGCAGCAGGGAAATGCGACTGATAATTGATGATTGCACAAAACAAACAATGCCTTGCCCCACATTTACTCTTTAATTGACCTTAATCAAACAGACCCTTCATGGGTTTTAACACCAGCTGGGACGTTTCGGAAACCAAGCGCCAGTTACATAATAGATCAGCGCGAAACACAATTGATGCCATGATGTCGGCCCGAGCGGCGAGCGAAAAGCAAACAACGACTACACAATTAGGGGTCGAGACTAATTTTAAAATTGGTGGTATATTATAGTAACGCAAAATTTACAAGTAAAAAAGTAAGAAAGTAAACCAAAAAGTACATCGTTACAAGTAAAAGTAATTCCCAAAAAATGACTTCGTTACAAGTAGATTTCAACTTGATGCTAAAATCAGCAGCATTCCGCATTATCGACACCATGTCTTATTATCGAACTTATACGTTCATTCTTGACGTCCCAAAACAAGCAATCTGCCGCATAGCGACCGATTGTTATATTCACATGTATAGCTGCTGACGTCTTTGTCGCACGCACTCATACACATGCATACACACACATACTCACACACAAACGTCAACACGCAGCTGTGCAATCGTATGCATTGACCAATATTACACTAGTCAGTAATGAGATGACATCATTTTGAATTAAAGCAGCCGTAAGTTATGATGGATAATACCTTCTATTCGTACGTGGAATGTAAGCCGAATACCAGTTGTTAGCTCAGGCAGTAGTGTAACTTCACCAGACTCAGTGTAGTAATTAACAGACACGGCTCCAGAAAGAATGGTCTTTGAAGTACTACTCCAAGGGTACGGCTTTCTCTGCATTCGGTACATCTGCAAACATCGTGACAAGTACTACTAAGCATTAATGTGGATGTAGAGTAGCATAATGTGTGTGACGTAAACATATAGAACTACATGTGATTGATTATATGACGCTTTCAGTTCAAACGTTTAACACGGTGTATAGTATTTTTCTCCCCAAGCATTGCACGATATCTCAGATAGATACATCATTTAATTTTTTCAAATTTATCTGGCTTCCTTGTTGCTGAACATATTCTAGGCGATCGGCCACAGTTATCAAACAACGTGTACAAGTTTCTTGATGTGGATATTGCATATCCTACTTCACTCACCTGTAAGCTATATGAGTTGTTTTTCGTTGACATCATGTTTCCGGCCATTGTAGGTAACAGTCTTATGTCGGTCGCTCCTTCTTCGTTGTCGGGTGTCGACGGCGGGAAAGATATCTTTCTCAACATTTCTTTGCCGGTGTCTTTCGTTAGTATCATGATACCGACGTCATTATTTATTTCAATTATGTTTGAACCTGGCTCCATTTGTTTGATCATCGCCGATGCAATGTTGTCAATGGTGTGCAAGAGCCGCTCTGATGTCATTTTGCGCTAAACAATATGTGACATATACAAGACGATAATGTGTTTTATACTATCGTTATATATGTTTGTATTTTATATAGCGTTGAACGGGTGGAAAAACATTCATGTTTCTCT
>OZ024865.1:3710000-3742500 GCA_964017155.1 Oasisia sp. SBJ-2009 | reverse complement strand
TATATATATATATATATATATATAATATATATCATAATACCTGTCCACATCTTGACAGAATGTCATCACTGGGAAAACAATTGACATTTTGGTACAAAGATAACTGAGGAATATGTAAATGGTCATGCCAGAATTTTGTTAGCAAAAGTAAAACTATGCAAACATTTCAGGTATGTGTGTTCTACCACATTTTTACAGAATATCATCACTGGGAGAGATGGACAGTTTAGTTAAAAAGATGTAAAAGGTGTGAAATTGGAAATGCCAAATGTGGAGGATAATCTTCCGGACGACCTGCATAGGTGGCTACGCACACGTGGGTTGTCTGCTTCCATGTCTGAACCAAAAGCATGTCTCATGAAAAGGTAACTAAGGAAAATATCTTGTAAAGCAGTACTGTTCTCTGTCTGTCAGTGTGTTTGTGGAGCCATATCACCAATACTTTTGCTTATGTGGGGTTTCAAATGGGAGTTTGTAGTCATTTCACTTACAACGCTTCATATTCACCTTTTTATGCAATTAATCCTCCCACAATTTTATTCAGGGCTGTATACTAATCAATACAGTGAGTCAGTGACTCTAACCTTTTCTGTTGCAGTTACTTACGCTTACAATACTTTTGCATACATTATACCTATACGTTTACAAATGCATTATGTTAATGTGACGTTAGCTGTGTGCATGTTTCACAGTGAAATGTCTCATAACCAATAGCCTTTCTAACTACATCGTTGATCCGGACTTTGGCTTATGACATTGTGCAAAGTTATGTGGATGACAGAATACGTAAGGTCACTTCTCCGGCATTTTACAACTGGACCGACACTCTTTCAGATATCCCGTAGAAATGTCACTATACACACATGTATGAATATCTGATGAAGAGAGATGTGATTGTTTTATCAGCAGATGGAGTCATTATCAATAATGCCATGTTGCCAGTGGCAGAAAAACCACTGCAGAGTGTCTTTGTTTGGAGGCAAATGCAACCATGTAGGTGCAATCTTGTTTGCCCTAGTCGAGTTCTGAGAATATCAGATGAAGACTAGCTGCACAGGAAAACATCAACACTGGCATCTGCCCTCTAGAATAAACAAAAAGAGGACAAAGCCCCGGATCATTTGTGAGAAAATATGAAAGTATGCAATCCACAATAATTATACTGATCATGGTTTTTCTAAGTATATGTAAGTGTGTATATATATATATATATATATATATATATATATATATATATATATATATATATATATCAATAATTTTCAAATTTAGGAATTTATCGTATTTGTATTTAAATACCTTTATAAATTACTCTTGACTTAATTCTTAAAAGTCAATTATATTTAATGAGTCATTTGGCAATTCACTGAGAAGTAATGCAGCAGTGTCGATAACAGGGTCTAGCATAGTAGTTGCTGTATCCATCTAGAGGTATCCTCGAATGCTCACCTTGACCATACACATGTTTCTTAACATCTCTCTCTCCTGAAGAAGTTATTGAAATCAAATAAATATATTCATTAATCCTTGTAGTATATTTTCATTCAGTATCTTAGAAACTTGGAAAAACCATGATCAGTATAATTATTATGGATAGTATACTTTCACATTGTCTCACCAATGATCCGGGGCTTTGTCCTCTTTTTGCTTATTCTAGAGGGCAGATGCCAGTGTTGATGTTGTCCTGTGCAGCTAGATTCCATCTGATATTCTCAGAACTCGAATAGGGCAAACAAGATTGCACCTACATGGTTGCATTTGCCTCCAAGCACTGCCACACAAAGACACTCTGTAGTGGTTTTTCTGCCACTGGCAACTTGGCATTATCGATAATGACTCCATCTGTGGATAAAACAATCACTTCTCTCTTCATCAGATATTCATACATGTGTGTATAGTTACATTTCTGCGGGATATCTGAAAGAGTGTCTGTCCAGTTGTAAAATGCGGTAGAAGTGACCTTACGTATTCTGTCATCCACATAACTTTGTACAATGTCATACGCCAAAGTCCGGATCAACGAGGTATTTACAAAAGCTATTGGTCATGAGACATTTCACTCTGAAACATGCATACAGCTAACGTCACATTAACGGAATGCATTTGTAAACTTATAGGTATAATGTATGCAAAGGTATTGTAAGCGTAAGTAACTGCAACAGAAAAGGTTAGAGTCACTGACTCACTGTATTGATTAGTATACAGCCTGAATAAAATTGTGGGAGGATTAATTGCACAAAAAGGTGAATATGAAGTGTTGTACGTGTAATGACGACAAACTCCCATTTGAAACCCCATATAAGCAAAATTATTGGTGATATGGCTCCACAAACACACTGACAGACAGAGAACAGTACTGCTTTACAAGATATTTCCCTTAGTTACCTTTTCACGAGACATGCTTTTGATTCAGACGTCGAGGCAGACAACCCACGTGTGCGTAGCCACCTATGCAGGTCGTCCGGAAGATTATCCTCCACATTTGGCATTTCAAATTTTGCACCTTTTACATCTTTTTAACTAAACTGTCCATCTCTCCCAGTGATGATATTCTGTAAAAATGTGGTAGAACACACATACCTGAAATGTTTACAATCTTACTTTTGCTAACAAAATTCTGGCATGACCATTTACATATTCCTCAGTTATCTTTGTACCAAAATGTCAATTGTTTTCCCAGTGATTACATTCTGTCAAGATGTGGACAGATACCTGAACTATTTATCTTTTTATTTTGCTCAATTTACAGTGATATATATATATATATATATATATATATATATATATATATATTATATTATATATATATATATATATATATATATATATATATATATATATATATATATATATATATATAATAAATTATCATAAAACAAACAGTATCTACAATACAAGATATTAAAATGACAAATTCGAACTCTCGAAACGCCTATGACTATGTCAAAAATACCGTGCGTGTTATCTGCCCTTGAATAATCTTAAATGACACGGATTTTTGATCTGGCAGAAGATTTCCTAGTTGTGTCATTATGATGCTACATAACAGTGAAATCAATATTATACTAAGCAACACCTTGATTCAATAATTCATAAAAAATAAATCAACACAGATAATTTCACAAGGGCCATATTTATCATCATATCTTGATTTTATTTTTGAAACTGTCGGCTTTACGCCATGGCCCATGATAGTGATTACGATTGTGGGCCTTTTCGGCTTTTGAGTTTTGTTTAGCTAGGCTTAGCCTAAGCTTTGGAACATAATACTACAATTATACTTTAGAAAATTGCCTCAAGCGATACATTTCGATACTTGCAATTATATAGAAATGTATACGTCGCTTGAGGCAATTTTCTAAAGTATAATTGTAGCATTATGTTCCAAAGCATTGGGCCCACAATCGTAATCATGGCGTAAAGCCGGCAACTTCAAAAATAAATGTATAAGATATGATGATAAATATGGCCCATGCGAAATTAT
This sequence comes from Oasisia sp. SBJ-2009, assembly GCA_964017155.1. Taxonomy (NCBI): domain Eukaryota; kingdom Metazoa; phylum Annelida; class Polychaeta; order Sabellida; family Siboglinidae; genus Oasisia; species Oasisia sp. SBJ-2009. Next base: position 3,739,016 of record OZ024865.1, on the reverse strand, counting down.
CTGTGCACCTTTATTTATTATTAATTATTGAATCAAAGTGTTGCTTAGTATCATATTGATTTCACTGTTTTGTAGCATCATAATGACACAACTAGGAAATCTTCTGACAGGTCAAAAATCCGTGTCATTTAAGATTATTCAAGGGCAGATAACACGTACGGTATTTTTGACACAGGCGTTTCGGGATTTAGAATTTGTCATTTTACTAACTTGTATTGTAGGTAATGTTTGATTTATTATATGTATATATATATATATATATATATATATATCTGCTTTAAAATAAGCAAAATAATTGTTTGTTTCATATTTCAGGTATGTGTGTTCTGTCCACATCTTGACAGAATGTCAACACTGGGAAAACAATTGACATTTTGGAAAAAAGGATAATTGAGGAATATGTATACCTTACCTTACCTTAGGATACCTTAGGACGGTTCTGATCGCAGGATTATGTGTTCCTCTATGATCAGCTCTTCATTTTCATTATCTATTAATATTAAATCGCGTGTTCCGGTTCTATTGTTAGTAATTCTTAAAGGTGCTTCGAAGTCATATAAAATATCCGGGTTATACCAAAATGTGTCTAGTCGTGTTTTAAATGAATTTAGAGATTTTGCTGTTACCACTATATTCTATGGTTCCGTAATTCGAATTGGAAATACATGTTTTCTTAAGTTTAGTTTGGCTCTTTGTGTGAATAGTTTTAGAGAATGTCCTCTGTTTCCTGTTCTTTGTGATATCTCATTGTTTTTCAACAGATGTGGTACAGATTCGTGGTCATAAATGTTGTGTATTATTTTATAGACTTCTATCATGTCTCCTCTTAATCTTCGATATGCTAATGTAGGTAGTTTAAGCAATTTGAGTCTTTCTATATATGATAGGTCCCTCATACCTGGTAATTCTTTAGTGGCTCTTCTCTGAATATTTTCTAAGGCAATTTGGTGTTTTATTTTATATGGGTGCCATACTGCCATAGCATAGTCTAGGTGTGATCTAACCATTGTTTTGTAGAGTGGCAAAAAAGTATGTTTATCTAGAAATTGGAAAGTTCTTCTAATTATTTTGGTCATTTTAGTTGCCTTGTTTACCACTTGGCTTATATGTTGATCAAATGTGAGTTTTGAGTCAAAGGTTACCCCTAGGTCTTTTTGTTTATCATGTGTGTCTATTGTTTTTGTGACATTGTTCATTGTTGTGTAGTATTGATTTTCACCTACATTATTTTTTCCAATTTCCATATGTGTACATTTATCTGGGTGTAGTGTGAGCATCCAATCATGACTCCATTTTTCTATGGTGGTTATGTCCTGTTGTAGTATATCTTGGTCATTGGTATAAAAAGGTGAATATTAAGCATTTTGAGTGTAATGACTACAAACTCCCGTTTGAACAACGCAGCTGCACAAAAAAGTCGAAGATGAAGGCGCTGTCTAACCTGGCGGCAGACGCGCGAGTTCACAAGTTGACGTCAACGAGAATTTTGCTGTCAAATAGTATGGCATAACCAGTAATATAATAAGTTGCGACGCTCTTTGATGACGGATTCACACACTTTGATTATATGCCGTGAAGGTTTTTTCACTACATTTTCTTGTTATATATCCAGTTTGTGGTATAGCCAGATCTTGCGAGACACCCGAAAAACACAGGCCTTTTAACATGGGATAATGGCGGCACAACACAATTTTGACGAGTACAAAATATCCACAATGCATTGCGGAGGGAATTCCTTCGCTATAGTGCACAACGTCCATTGGCAACCGTACGTAAAGCGTCACGTCTGTGAAGTCAGCCGATCTATTATGACGGCGAAAATGTGGTTTATTTGTTTGTTCCCGTTAGATATCGCAAGCGGAGAAGGAAGTGTTTGAGTCAAAGTAAAACAGGAGTAATATCATTTACATTACATTCCCAAATAGTTACATTCGCGAACAATCCCTCGGCCAGTGTCTAAACAGATCCCTCTACCAGAACCAATTCAGGATCCACTATGCGATCTTATGAAGAAGGATAGTGAATATTGACCCAAATCCTAGATCTGAATGGCGACTGTGTAATTCAGCGTTGGATAATGGCCAAAGAACAGTTAATACAACGCTGGTCACAAAATATTTCTTTCAACATCCTCGTTGGGCAGAATGTTTTGCGGCAGTCAAAGTGCCTCGTACAATTTCCTGAGCACATCTATACAGCGAATGTACTGTTGAAAGCAGAGTTACCGTATTAATAGCAATAACGACAATAATATATAAATGATGACAGTAATGATAATAGTAAGTATGTAATAGGAATACATTTTATAAATAATATGTTCAGTTTTGAAATAGTAATAATACTAATAATAACAAAGGCAAGACTATTCAAATTGACGCCACCTAGTAGAACTACTCGATATACGGGCATACACAAATGACAAGTAAACTAAGACACACGTAGTTCTCAACAGACCACCACATATATACATCGATCAGTTCATAGACTCATGCCTAGCGCTGAAAACAACTAAAATCATAAACGTGTATATAAAACGTGTATATAATACGGGAAATAACGGTTGTCCAGAAAGTGTAACTCACTCTATATCATTATATCTCCCTCCCTATATCTCTCGCTCGCTCGCTCGCTCGCTCGCTAATAGCCTATTTATGCAATATGGTAAGGTCCTATAAGCAAAATGTCATACTTCCTTGTGAATTTGACTGCCCTACTTTGGGCGGATTACTATTCCTGTATAATAATATAATCCCTACACCTCATATATTAATTAACATAGAGAGCTACATAAACAGCCATATTGTCAAAGTAAATTGCCTTTTTAATGTTTTTCAAAAAAAAAAAAAAAAAACAGCATAACATGCAAAACGGGATAATCTCATTTTGTCCGCATTAGTATATCCCATTTTGCCCGATATAGGCTTGGTTGAATCGAACTGTGATACATTAATTATCGCTCACTCTCACGAAAAAACTATTATACGCTGAAACGCTCATAAACTAATACTACATCCTCATGAGATTCGAAGTTGAAATATGACAAGTTGTTACTTAGCAAACTTAGATGGACCGTTAAACAAACAATTTAGCAAGGGATCCAAGCTAAGGAATACTTACGATTGTTTCAAACCGCTTACCAATTGGTTTGTATAGTAGTCAGCAGATGCAGCTACGCTAGTTGGAAGCAAAAATACGCTTTGTGGCAGCACTATTCATTGCATCTAGCGATTTCTCATATTACGCTAGTATCCCGTTTTACCCGGGGTTCCCCTATGTGTGTCTGTTGTCTTTCTCGTTGTTGTCTATACCTCTCTTTGCTGTTTGTTTATTTGCTTCTGCCCGTGTCTTAGTCTCTGTATTTGTATGTCAATCTGAATGTGTATGTGTGACCATGTATTTGTATCTGTATTTATCCCTGCCCCCATCCCTCTCCCCATCCCTCTCCCTCTCTCAGCCTCTGTGCGTGTCCACGTCCACGTCCACGTCCACGTCCACGTCCACGTCCACGTCCACGTCCACGTCCACGTCCATGCCCATATCCGTGCCCGTGTCACTGCTTCTGACCCTGCCCTACTCGAGCCCCTGGCCCTGCCCCTGGCCCTGCCCCTGCTCCTATACATTGTTATATATATATATATATATATATATATATATATATATATATATATATATATATATATATATATATATATGTTTTCAATATGAAGGAGTACAAGTTTGAACTACGTTTCCCACAAATCTTGGCGGAAATCGTTATGATGTAAATCCAAGATTGCCACAACACCGTAAAACGCCAATAAATGGTTTTGGTTGTGTTTTCTCAATGAATTGTTTCAAACAGTTTATGTTAATATATATTTCAAGCAGTATGCCTGTAAAATAAATCACCCAGTTTATATGAAACACACTGGCTATCATATATGCTCTAACATGAATTACTAAATAAATATTGTATTTGCATGTGAAATGACTCACATAGGAGTCGCTTGCACAATGACAATACTAGCCACCATACACCTATATGTTATTACAAGGTATATAATATAATATATATATATATGTATATAGACATATATATATATACACACACACACACACAAACACACACACACACACACACACACACACATATATATATATATATATATATATATATATATATATATATATATATATATATGTATATATATTATGGAAAGGCCAGAAGCAAAGACATTCATGACTTATGTGATCTTCTGCATTCTACCAACTTACCGACACACAACATCGGCAACATGATGTACCTTGTAATAACATATTGGTGTATGGTGGCTAGTATTGCCATTGTGTATGCGCGTACTATTATGTGAGTCATTTCACATGGAAATACAATATTTAGTTAGTAATTCATGTTAGAGCATATATCTTATGCATATGTATGTATATATATATATATATATATATATATATATATATATATATATATATATATATATATATATATATATATGAATCGCCCATGGTGATCAATCCATTCAACTGTGCCGCGAATACTTCCATTATATGACTGGTGGGTGTGACATTACTTACGAAGACACCGACCGAAAGTGTCACCCACACTGCACATACAGGCGCGCGCAACAACGTACGGACACCAGCGTTTGCATTCTCAAATGCGCGCACTCGCAACACATTAATACAGGCCGTATACACACCACAGGAACACCCATTCGGAGGAGGCACGGGCATATTACCAATGTATAACTTCCATTTGCTTACTTACATTCGTTAACTGTAACAAGCAACCAAAGTGATGAGGAATATGTTTATTGCTAAAGTCCCTAAAGTTGTGATGAATATGTTTATTGCTAGAGCGTTTTGGCCGGCTTTTTGTGCAGCGTAGCGGACACACGAACAAGATCGGCAGTTTTCCTTGTACACATTGTCAACGTTAAGAAGCACATGTAGTCATCCCATCACGTTCATGGATGTGTTTCTCGGCAACTCACACGTTACATCAGTGGCGTAGTGCAAATGCTTGATCCACAATCTGAAGTCATAAGCAGCAATTCCGCAATTGACATAATGCAAGTTTGGCATTGTCTTCAGTGATTGTAATATCGGTGTCACATGATCTCCATATAATTGCTATGATTGATGGAGCATTTTGCTATCAACAGTGCACCCATATGACTTCGGATGTTTAAAGATTAAAAGGAACTTATTGTAAGTGACGTGGAAATAATTATGTGGTCTTCAAAAATACCACATTAAATAAACTACCTATTAATGTGTTAATCATTTGTAAATGAAATATGACAATATAATATTCATAGCTATGCTCTGTCATTATAGCAAAAACATGTGTCTATTTTTAGTACATTCAAATTGCATGACATACCTCGTTGATGTTAAATGGTTAACATGCGTAGGCATGCCATCCTACTGTGTAATATATGCAGCGTGTGCTGGTACATGGATATCACATCATACGAACACTGCGTGGAATTTTTATTTCCGCTGTGCTACTATAACGATGCCTCGTCTTTGAAGCGGCCGCGTCCATAAACTTGCCTGCAAGGACATAAAACTATGCTGAGCGGAACACGGGCAGAATGTGACAGGCAGGCATGCCAAACAAGTGACGCCATGTCAGTGGAAATATAAAGTAAAAGTGCGTAACGTGCACACACACTGACATTCTTGCATAAATGCATGCACGCGCACGCACGCTAAAACCCATATGCATGCACACATTCTCTAACACACTTAGATAAACACACGCAAAACAAACATGCGTGTAACACACGAACACACGCTGTCAACAAGCTACTGCGTTTCAACCGCAATATTTATTGAAACCTCGCCCGCCCAAATACCCTCTTCTCGCATTAACAACTTACTAAGATAACTACAACATTTCAATTGCACCAACTCTGTCTAGGGCCTGTAACTAACTGGGTCACGATACATGGCGAGACTCCGCGCGACTGCAGCTGATTGGGGGAGACTATAATGATATTCTAACGACGGATGATAATTATAGTTTCCGACAGATGAATACTAGGAAAATCAGGTCATTAATATATTGTGTTATAGCTTTCTTATCTTAACAGTCCGATTTAATATTAAGTTTACCAAACTGTCATAGACATATAGCTATTTATGCAGCGGTGGTAGTATGAATTATTCTAAGCTTGATCTGTCTTTTACGCGATTTGCATGTTATACTGATGTAAGTTGTGGTTTATCAACAGTTCGATAGGCTCTGACAAGTTGTCTAAATGCACATAATCATAACACATATACACAGGTGCCCCAAAAGAGGATGTACTGCGCGAAAGAAGCTATTCTACATTACTTGTCAACACCCAATATCGCTAAATAGACACGACGACTATCATAATTATCGATTAAAATGCATTATTTCCGTTATTATTCTTACCACAAAGTGTCATACTGCTTCAGCTTGTATGTATAACTCGAAAAATATAGCTATTTGAGGACATCCCGATTATTACATCAAAACACATAACAAAGTCCTACTAATGTCCATGGACAAGTGGACTTCCTCTCCCAAGTGCTCCCCAACCTCGTTTTCAAGCGCGATACTTACTTGACCTATTTCATAGAGTCTGTCGTCAAATTAGAAGTGTTTCCTCTAAATCGATTTTGTTGCTCACCCGTATATTTCTATTAGCCGTTTGCTTTGAATTTTGGTTATTTAGTATCTATCTAATCATGATTAAGAAAGTTTCAACGAACACATTATATATGCTTAATGTGATATTATATATATATATATATATATATATATATATATATATATACTGACATGAGTGGGTTCATATCAGAAACAATAGATAAAACAAATACTTCTTCAACTGTTAAGGCTGTAATTTCAAGAAGAAAAGTTACGACCGCTTGATAAACGAATCAGCATTACAAAATACGTGCAACAAATTAACTTCTGGATGTGAAGGAATGCAAAATCAAACATAGTATAAGATCTTCCGTATTAATACGCCATGGAAACTAGTTTGCATGACATTGGAAACGTTTTGTTTCTAATTAGGAACTTAAGACTTAATTATAATTATAATTAGTGAACAGCCACAATTACATTAACAATTGTGAATAGATTGTACATGTTTTCTAAAGAAACTACATCGCACCCATAAACCACCGTTATATGTTTAGAACACGCGTATATTGAACATGATTAGTTTAAAACAAGATATACGCAATGCTCCCACAACACAATTATGGATTGGTAAATTCATTTTAAAATATCAAAATAAACTAATGCATCCAGGGGCGTCGATCCGGTTTTAAGGGGGATGGGGAACCAATATATATATATATATATATATATATATATATATATTAATATGTCACATATATAATATATATATATATATATATTATAAGTCATATAATTATAATATGTCACATATATATTAGGGTATGTGTATAATGTATATTTGCAACATGTATAATATATATATGTATATATATATGTATATATATATATATATATTTTAATACAAAAATAATTCATTGGTGCTTATTCTAAAATAAGCAAAGGCCTTTATGTTATGCTATTAAAAATAGTTATGTTGGCAACATATATTTGAAGAGGGGCCAATTACTGAACATTTGGGGTGTAGACTTTGGACCCAATACTGCTTGCCTGATTCATAATAATAATAATAATACAATACTTATATAGCGCCCGATCAATTAAAATTGCTCTCAGGCACTTTACAAACATACATAAAAGTAAATGTGTAAAGAATACCTACAATACCTAAAATACAGTATCTAAAAGCATGAAGATAGCTTTTGACAAATAGGAACAGAATAAAAAAAAAAATATATATATATATATATATATAAAATAAAAATACATAAATAAAGTAGAGTGACAAGATGCAGATGTTTCAGGGGTGCCTGCGTTGAACCTTCCAAGCCCACCTGTTGGCAACACATTTGTCATCACTCAAATGGGATCAAATTATACAAAGTGCAGGAATCCGCTGATTCCGCCGTAGGCGATATTAGTATCCACCAAGGCGGACAGGCTGCAATCCAAAGGGTGACAGGGCAAAAAAAGAATAATCTATAACGTGCTTGATGGCTAGTGCAAAATTACAGAGCCCGACATGATGAATATTTACTGGACTAAGATCAAGTTGCGGGCTGCAGCCACTCAAGTAATTAATCTAGTGATTTTCCACTAGGAAGTGTGAACTCATATAATTGTTATACATTTTACTACTAGACCGATGTAGCGTTGTTAAGATAGGGGAGTGATCAGTCGTGCTAAGTATGCCTATACGTTTGTTTTATGAACTGAAAAAGTGTGAGGACATTTCCTATGCTGACCCCATCAGGCTGAAAAGTGGGGGACGCGTCCGCCTTGTCCCCCACCGATCGACGCCGATGTGTGTAGAACTTCCCAATCCAACATTTTGGCCAAATAAAATTATGCTCATTCAAATAGGAAATTAGTTACACAAAGGGCAGGAATCCGCTGCTTCTGCCGTAGGCGATAAGCACCAAGCAGGTGATTATTTACTAGAGTTAGATCACGTTGCGCGCTGTGGCCAGTCAAGCAATTTTTCTAGTCGATTTGTTAATGGTGGAACTTTAAATGGCGAGTTTATTGTCTAGTTAGTCCTATGTAGCAGCTTTTAAGAGAGATGAGTGGTGAATCAGGCTAAATGCCTCGCAATGTTTCTGAACTGAAAAGTTGGGGGGACAATTCTTATGCTGTCCCCCCACGCTGAAAGTGGGGGCGCGTCCCCCCCCCCCCGTCCCCACCGATCGACGCCCGATAATGCAACGCACGTCAAATATACGTACCGAGATTTTCAAGATTCCTGGCTTCGAAAGTCGGCGTGACAGGGCGATTTAACAGTAATGTCAAAATCACAACAAACAGAGTTACTTTGATGGGCTGGATAACACACACATCTCCCGAAGTAGACAAGAAGAACGACAATGTCCACGCCACGTTCTTGTAGTGTGTGTTCGATAAGCCGTAGACGATAACAAAAAATGACGACACCAAACAAGTGATTACGGTCATCGTCCATCCTATATACACCCACCACCAAGGCAGAGTACACCAATCAGCGTCGTTGCTGATTGGCCTGTCCCTGCTGGTGATGCTGGCGATGCTGATGCTGGTGTTGCTAATTTTGTTTTTTATTCTGATGCTATTTCGGTTTCGGTTTCGTTTTGTGATTCTGTTTCTGTTTCTTTTACTGCTGCTATTGCTGTTGCTTGAAGACCTGTTTACTGCGCTTGCGTCACCGCTGGCCTTAAAGGTTCGTGAAGCCAATCGCATCCGTGCCAAAACAAGTATGCTCTTACGTATTTTTCCTTTAGAATGTGTGTTGGTACCGCTGCTTGATTCACCAGATGACATATCGTTAGAGTCATTACCTTCTGTTTTCGCATCGTGCATTTGTTCACTGTCGGTATCACCACGAATAGCGCTGTTTTCATCGTCGTGATTACCACCGTAGTGTACGACAAAATCCTCTTCTTCCACGGCGACGTAGCGAAATATCAACAAGATCAACCCGTTGATTGGTATAATAATGATTGCGCTCTCGATGCCTATGACTAACGTACCTAAAGTGATGGAAAACTCATCGAATAGTAGTTGATCGTGCGCCGCGCTTCTAGCTTTGTAAAACATGATGTTAGCAAACATCGACGAGAGAACGATTGCGAAACCGCATGACAACCGCTGCACGCGAGTGAACGTGCTGTGTTTGGGACACAGGAATATGCTGATCCACATGTGTTGGTCGCGAATACATTGCAACGACATCACCCGGAAAGTGTAAGTTAAGGGTTGGATTTCGGTCATATGAAGGTGGTAGCGTGCTATCTTTCGCTCCTCCTTTGGATACAACCGCATGTCGCATACGAAATTCGAAGTCAAGTTAGAATATCTTTCTCGTACTGATATCTGGTTGAGGAACCTACAGTAACACGTCAACATAACCATACACAATAACATTTGTGTAACAAACGGGAAAGACAATTAAACATATTTCAACTTGGAAGTGTGTGTTTTACACCAGGTCTGAGTTAAATAAAAACAGGTGTCTATAACACCGAAAACGCACCGCTTGATTATGTATTTTATATGATATAATATAAACCAATGCATTTCTGAGTAACAATGTATTAATTTACAAAGAACGATTATTATGACACAAACACCACCGTTGGCTACGCAATCATTATGGTAATGTGCATTGTAATAAGATCAAGCACGTTTACATTTAAAAATAAATACCTTTACATTTGAAAAACATCGTCCAAATGTTTATTTATTTATCAAATAGTGTCATTTGTATTTTGTTTTAAAAAAGTGTCAAGTTTCGACATGTTGACCATACTGGTTGCACTAGGTATCTAGGTTGGATGTGCAAAATAAACTAGTAATAATCGCACTGGAGAAAACTGCCTTACACATCATAGGGCTAAAGAACACCCGGATGAGAGAAGCAAAGTTGGATGTTGTGTTGGTCTATGCTCCCTGTGAGCAAATTATCCTGATTAAATAACCAGAAACTTGAGAAAAGCCACTAAAGAATTACCAGGTATCAGGGACCTATCATATATAGAAAGACTTAAATTACATAAACTACCTACGTGAGCATATCGAAGATTAAGAGGAGACAGGACAAAAGTCTACACAATGATACACAACATTTATGACCACGAATCTGTGCCAAATATTTTGAGAAACAATGACATATCAGAAAGAACAGGAAACAAGGCACTTTCTCTAAAAGTATTCACACAAAGAGCCAAACTAAACGTAAGAAAAACAGTTTTTCCAATTCGAATTACCAAACTATGGAGTGCTATCCCAGCTAAATCCCTAGACTCTGTAAAACACGACTAGACAAATTCTGGTATATCCAGGATATTGTGTATGACTTTGACGCACCGCTAAGAATAACTAACAATAGAAACGGAAACGCAATCTTATATTAACAGATAATTAAACCGAAAAGCTGATCACAGAGGAACACAAAATCATACGATAAGAACTGTCTTATGGTATCCTAAGGTAATGTATGACATTGATAGGTGAACATCACAATCGTCATTGAACCCACCATGCTGGAGATGTGTCGGTGTAGTCGACCCATAGGGTAATGTGAAGGATGCGTCCTAGATTCTTTCTCTCAGCAACAATGAACAAGTCTTCGGCGTTGACTTGAAACAGCGCGATGTGGTTGTCAGCCAATACGTGTCTGGCACCAACGCCATATTCTCCCATCAAGCGGATGGAGACCTTTGCCTTGGTACCTGCTCCCTTCATCATGTCCGTGAAAACACTCACGATATACAAATAATTAGCATCCACGGGGTTGTCGGCCAGATACGTCACCCAGCGCTAAGGGTAAAGTCACAAACAAAACATTACATCCGTATATCCGTATGTATGTATGTATGTATGTATGTATGTATGTATGTATGTATGTATGTATGTATGTATGTATGTATGTATGTATGTATGTATGTATGTATGTATGGCTGTATGTATGGCTGTATGTATGGCTGTCCGTCTGTGTCAATTTCCAGACAAAACAGTAATTTTATGTTACTGGATTTTGAAAGGCGTCAACGTTTAACACAAGCTCAAAAGCCTTTTCTCCGAGCATCTCAGGGGGACATGCTACTATTATACATACTTTCATAGGGATTGCACCTTATTATTATGCGTAATGTCAATATACAAGGATGAGAACAATAATAATGTATTTAGGTGTGTACATCATTTAAAACGAGAGAGTCTGTGTTCCACTATATGATCAATATGTATTTGTGTAGATAGAGTGCAAGTATGGCATTATCTACTTGACGATTTAAAAACGGTTAATAATCTTTCGTTTAAGAAATATATTGTGGTGGCCGTCAACCAATATAATGATGTAACTGAGAAAACTATAATATGTGTAATTTTGAATATAAATATATATTACTTTACAATGTATCAATTGGTGTAACTATTATTTAAAACGCCTGGGGTTAATTGGCATTTACTTCAAATTTGCCCGTTTCAAACATTGTAGTTACATTTGCTTGTTTGTACTGTGTTTATTGTTGTTAACAATACTCTGAATAAATCGTCACCACATACATTAGATGCGCCTACCTTGCTGTTATCCTTTTTGTCTCTCCACCTTGCCCATATCAACACTACTCCGTAAAAGAACCAGACTGCAGCTACGACTATGACAGTTACGTAATTCTGGTGAATGCCTTTATAGAGGTTAATGTCTGTTACGTCGACTGTGTTCGGAGGTACATAGTATTCCCCAACGAAAGTTGTCAGGTGGTTACAGGCGCATTCCAGTGTGGTCGAAGTCGTGTTGGGTAGAACCTGTTAGCAGACGTTACAACATAAGTTATGCAGTGATTAAAAACTAATTTATACAGATGAAACTGTGGGAATGGGCTGGACAAAATAGGAAGAGCAACGTGAACCAACACGCGGAACGTTTAGATATGAGACGGGGATCTAGAACTGACAAAGATTGAACTATATATGAATATTAAATGTGTGTATATATATATATATATATATATATATATATATATATATATATATATACATATTACATATATATAATAATATGTATATATATATACATACATAAATACAAACATATATATATATATATATATATATGTATATATGTACACAAACAAACACACACATACGCACTAAACACACAAACACACACACACACACACACACAAACACACACACATACACACACACACACACACACACACACACACACACACACACAGACAGACAGACAGACAGACAGACACGCACAGCCAGTGCGCAATGCATCAAGGACAAGAACTAGTTATGGGCTGAATATTTTTTGCAAATACGACGACGAAAGTCCTAGATATTGTAAATTATACAGCTGATTTTCTGCAATGTTGAAGCGACAGCTATTGTAGGGCTACTTGGATTTAAGCAGATGTGATGCCAACACTGACCTCACAGCCGATATTACTCCACTCTTCTGTCGTGTCATCCCAATACAAACAATCCGGCATGTAGCGACCGATTGTGAAATTCACCTCCATTGCTGATGATGTCATTGTCGTTCCCAAACAGAATCCACACGGGCCTTCCGATCTGCCCCGACAACGCTGACACAGGTGATCGTCCGGCAGAGGCGACATCAGACCGATATATAAGTTGGCTGTATCGTTTTCGCCACGCGCAGTTCCTGTTATGGTCACCGTCATAGCGCTGCGGTCCTCCTTTATGCTTGCTATGCCCGACGCTGTGTAGGTACGGTCCATATTCCACTGACGCGTCGCAGAAAAGTCTAGACCGAGTAGAGTGGCATTGCTGCTGATGCGGTCTCCGCCGAAGAAGTCCCATAAAGTTGGCTTCCCGTCCGTCTTTACAACGAGAACCAGTTGCACTTGAGCACTGGCCGAAAACTCGATTTTGTAAAGTTTGTTTGTGGGAATGGGAATCACTACGAACTTAAAGTCTGCCTCGGTGACTTGAGTGCGACTGGTGTCAATAAACATACTAAATGTGGCGTCTTTGTCGTGATGACCTGTAATCACATTCACATTTACTTACAGTATAGGTTCATTTAGCTATTATGTCAATGTGACTGCTGCAGTCTTGTCGAATAAACGGAGCCCGTCGATCTCGGCCCTCGTTGATCTCGGCTCACGTGCGTCTCATCAATATATGTTGATTTCGGCCCATATTGCATTAAAGTGTTTATTCTAAATACGTTTTTGTATGTCGCCGATCTCAGCCCATGTTGAACGTATACGGAGCACGTCGATCTCGGCCCTCGTCGATCGCGGCCCTCGTCGATCTCGCCCCATCGATCTCGGCCCATGTCGACTTCGGCCCAGGTCGATGTCGGCCCACGTATTCCAAGAGCAATTATGTGGGCCGACATCGACATGCTAATTAGAAAGCATAAAAACACGTAGACATTTATCTAACATTTTATTTTGTACACAAACACACATATATTTAGGCCGGCCATTTAGTTATGCATAACAATACATAGGAGTACCACTTTAACCACCAAACAGGTGGGCCGAGATCGACGTGGGCCGAAATCGATGGGCCGAGGTCGACATGGGCCGAGATGGATGGGCCGAGATCGACGAGAGCCGAATAAACGCCTGGCAGAAACTTGCAGACTTATTTAAAAGAAGCGTATTAAATCCTTGACCGTAACATACAACACATGCTGAAACATGTTAGCATATGTAATACATTGGGTTGGTGTAATGAACGTATGAGTGCAATAAATGTATAATTCAATTGATTACACACATGGCACATGGCATACACATGTTGTTACTTTATTTGCACATGAAACGGGATTATTGTGTAATAAAGCATATATTGCAACACATAATAAAAACGTATCGATAACATTGGATAGTGCGTTGCAGACTGAAAAGAGTTCGTACTTTCAGAAAAAAAACATAGTAACCAAAATGCACACATACATATACACATACTTACATACATTCACACGTGCACACAAATCAACTTACACACACAGTTGCACACACAAAGTATTATAATTATCGTGTATATGACGTTGCCATATTTATTTAATATAGTAATTTATGTTCGCCAATACCTGATTTTCGGATATGGAAACGAATTCGTATGTTCGTAATTAGCCCAGGCAATTGTGTAGGTTCGCCAGACTCACTGTAGTAATTAACTGACACAGCTCCAGAAAGAAGGTTATCTGAACTGTTTCTCCTACAGTAAGGATTATTCTGCATCCGGTGAATCTGCGAACACAGATTTACGCTACTCAGTATAATAATATTTAAGCGCAAATATAATTGAGTAATAGTTCTGAAATTAACAAACATTATTTAAAAAAGGAAACTGTAGACAAAAGTGTGTTTAATTAAACAGACGTACGTCTTAATGTGATCGCGGCTTGAAAGCGAAAAAGAAAACGTGTTCTTAGTATTGTTTTTAATAGCACTGTATTCGGTAGGTACGCTCAGAACAATTTAAGCTTTACTACCAGTCAAACTCCCACATTCCATGATGAAATACTGCGCCAACTGATTCAACGCCCACTAGTACGTACACATAATACGTGTGTGACACACATACACACACACACACACACACACACACACACACACACACACACACACATATATATGTATATATATATATATATATATATATATATATACATATGTGTATATATATATTATATATATATATGTGTGTGTGTGTGTGTGTGTGCGTGTGTGCGTGTGTGCGTGTGTACTTGACTGTGTTTGTGTATGCGTGTGTGCGCGTGTGTGGGTATTTGAGTGCATGTATGGATAGTGTTCCACTTCGCTGTAAACTATTTGTTTCGCCGCACGCCACACCTGATGATATTTCTTTACATATGGATCCTACCTTTATATATGTTTAAATTATTTGAGGTATTTAGCCTATGTATACATAATTATCCCATATAGATTCAAGGAACTGCATTGCATAACCGGCATCACTCGCCTGTATTCCGTACAATGCTAACTCCGAAACCGTCACGTTTCCATCAGTTGTAGGTACCAGTTGTATATATGTCGCTCCTTCGTCGAATCCGCGATCGGTCGGCAATGAAAATGAAGTTGTTGACATTTGGTCCGCGAAAAGTTTCTTTAGAATCATGACGCTGTCGTCGTCTTCAAGTTCAGTTATTCTTGGACCAGGCACCATTAGTTTGATGAAGGTCGATGCAATAGTGTCGATGGCCGTTGTCAACTTGCACTATAAATTATATAGCCATATGACATTACGATTGTAACACGTGGGGTGTATTTGTTTCCAAATACGTAGTACATTGATTCGTATTCACTAGGTTGCGAAACAAAACAGGCCCGTTCTTCCAAACAAGAATAGCTACCGTTGATTTGAATTTGACGCTGTACGTATTTATAAAAGTAACATATTGAAAGGTTGTTCCAATGAAAATGTATATCGTTCAATTGACCTGTTTTAGAATATATACAAGCTAAATTATATTTTTAGGCATAACATATGTAATATGTTGGAAACAAAACGTACAAGGATTACATGCGTATGTGTGCGAGAGTATGGACGAAAGAGTGTGAATGTGTATGTTGATACCGTACCATTTGTATATATGTCGTATTAGAAACACTTCGCGATGAGATTTCCATCATTTTCGAGCATCCGTGGAAAAGGGTTCTACAATAAATCAAGCAGGCGGTCCTAAGCAAGTAAAGTTGAGTACAGCCGCCGAAAGAGGGTATTTATGCTAAAGACAGCCGCGTACAAATATAAATTGTTCCCTCTGTATCGTCTAATATTGCAGATCACTGAAAAAATATGGTGTGAATATCCATGTTTCGAGATTCATCGAGCATAACATGACTATCATTGCTGTGACCACTACCAGGTGTCATTACAATACAATTATTCAAATTAGTGTCTACATTACCGTCACTTCGGGCTTTGTGCATATGTCGGCCATAATTGCTACATATATAAATATGATACCGCCTATTGTGAAGGTATATAATAATTTTCAGTAGTATGTTTGTATCACGAACAACGTGAAGTTATGAATATTGCAGATGACGGACATTGCGTGAGTACCATCAAAAAAGAACCAGATACGGTTACATCAAATATTAAGATAACTAATATATTTTATGTTGTCGAAAATCTATTTTCTTGGCATGATCCGTTGAAACTGCGGTCACAAGAAGATTACAAATGCTTACTTGCCAGTATCAATAACTATGGACGGAATTTCTTGTGGTGACAACATCTGGTCAGATTCCATAATTCGCGAGGACACATTATGTATATACGACGACAGGTCTTCGCAAGCAGTTGCTGCAGCAAACTGAGAAAGGCTGTATTACAATTAGCGTAATATATTGTAAAAGGCGGGAAAGTGTTTCACACATTTTCGCACAAATGGGTTGCTACATGCACTCACGTGCATGTGTACATACACACATACACACTTCCTATGTATATATATATATATATATATATATATATATATATATATATATATATATATATATATATATATGTATATACATATATATATGTATATATATGTACATA
Organism: Oasisia sp. SBJ-2009; assembly: GCA_964017155.1. Classification (NCBI taxonomy): domain Eukaryota; kingdom Metazoa; phylum Annelida; class Polychaeta; order Sabellida; family Siboglinidae; genus Oasisia; species Oasisia sp. SBJ-2009. Next base: position 3,721,852 of record OZ024865.1, on the reverse strand, counting down.
CATTTACATTACATTTACATACATTTACACATTCATACACTCGTGCATTCAAACGTGCATGCATTTTAACATCTATACATTGATACCCTCGTGCATTCGTACATAAATACATTCGTCCATTCATACATGTATGCATTCATACATTCGTACATTCATATACTCTTGCATTAAAGTTTGCATTATGTTGTACATTCATACATTCATGCATTCATACATTCCTACATACATGCATTCGTACATTCACACGCTGGTATATTAGTACATTCATGCATTAACAAGTTAATACATCCATGCATTCATACATGCATGCACTCACACATTCATACATTAATTCACTCATACATTCAAACTTCCGTGCATTCCTACATTTAAACATTTACACTCTCATGCATTCATACATGCTTGCATAGTAATATTCATATATTGATGCCCTCATGCATTCGTAGATTCTTACATTCGTATATAGATATATTCGTCCATTCATACATGCATGCATTCATACGTTTGTACATTCCTACAATCATGCATTCATACATTCATATTTTCGTACATTCATGCATTCTTACATGCATTTATACATTCCTACACTCATACATTCACAAATTCAAACATGCATGCATTCATACATTTATACACTCATACATTAATACATTCATGCATTCATACACTTATGCATTAATACATTAATACATTCGTGCATTCATGCATTCATACGTTCGTACATTCATACACTCATGCATTCGTAAATGTATACACGCATGCATTCATACGTTCGTTCATTCATACTTTCATACAATCATACATTTATACATTTATACATTTATACATTCACACATTCGTACATTCATGCATTTATGCATTCATGCATGTATACAAGCATAGTCATTCATACGCTAATATACATACGTACACACTTATATATACGTACGTACATATATACGTGAACACGTGTATCATATATATGTATGTATGTACAAACGTGCATTGTCATGCTGTCGGTCTCGATGCGACAAAGACTGCTTCCATCACTTGACTATTGCTCTCCATTTGTATCTCTGCTGTGAGAGTGATGTCCATGATTCGGTCTTTACGTATCGCAGCTTCAGATTTCCCTTGATGGTAGGTACCGTTGAACCGGAGACGAGGGTACCCTCTCTTTATGTGACCAGTAGCCAATTGAGAGTAGATAATCTGCCTTGGTATCCTGTATGGTGATATCCTCATGAAGTGTCCAGTCCACCGGAGATTCTTTCGGATCAGAAGATCTTCCAAAGATGGCAGCCCTGTCCGTTCGAATATTTCCTTGTATGTCACTTTGTCCATCCATGTTATACTCATGATCGAACGCAGATGTCGCATCATGAAACCATGTAGCTTATTCACCTGTCGTCTGTACACTGTCCAGGCCTTGGCTCCATTTAGCAGGGTGGACAGCACGATTGCACGGTATATCTTGCCTTTAATCCGCATAGACACATCGTGATTGTTCCAGAGTCTCTTTCGTAGTTGGCCGAAAGATGCACTAGCCGTGGCCATCCTCCTCTGTATTTCATTGTCAGTGCATCCATTATTTGATATAGTGCTTTCGAGGGTTAATTCCAGAACAGGGTTCAGCTTGTTTCCATCAACCATGATATTCTCCTCTCCGGTTCTTGTAGAGTTGGGTTGGTAAAGCACATCGGTCTTCTTGGTGTTAATCTTAAGGTCAAACATCTTTGACGCATCGGAGAAAGCATCCACTATGTTATGCATCTGTTCAGCAGAGTGTGCAACCAGTGCACTGTCATCTGCGAATAGCAGCTCTCTCATCAGTATCCGAGTAGTCTTGGTCTTCCCTCTGAAGTGTGCGACACTGAATAGGTCAGCGCTCTGTATCCACTGTCTGTAGACGCCATCTCCAATGTCTCGGAAAGCCTCGACTATCATTGCTGATAGGCAGATGGAGAAGACCATGGGGGCCAGGACATAACCATGCTTGACCCAATTCGTAACACACATTCACATATTCATATAGGTATACATTCATATATGCATGCATAATACACGGACATGTACAGGTTACATGCATTGATGCATACGTATATTAATACCTGAACGTCAGGAGTAGGCGTTACTTTTGCTGCTGCGCATTCGTTCAAAATATTACATTTGAGACGAACTGTCGTGATATTGGTGTTATTTATGCTATTCACATATTGAACTATAAACCCGACCATCTGCAACAAATATATGTATTTATATAACCGTTATATACCTGCACACAATGTACGTGCAAACATTATATTTATTTCGTAGTTGCTAAGTACTGTCTTATTATTATTATTTAATGCATAAACATTTCGTAAATGGCATGTTTCTAGGAATACTTGTTTTTATAAAGGGATGCTTTGCAACAAAACACCTATGAACAACGTGACATGCTATTACGAGTACACATATGACATTACCTATTCAACTTACTTCTGAGGCTGATTCCTCGCTACCTGGTGGTGAATCTTGTATTGCAGCCAGTACACCATGGGCCGCACTAGAAAACCCTAATACGATACACTGCATCAGAATCATCTTCATCACAATCATCATAAAAGGAAAGCAAATATAACATGTAGGTTTAAGGAAGGAGGCTTAATGAAATAGTAAATGAATTTAAACAATGTTCAGCTAACAGCACTTGACACTGCAGTGACGACACATATGTAAAGATACGTTCATATATATATATATATATATATATATATATATATATATATATATATATATATATATAGTGCAGTATCCAATCTTCAGGATTGCTCAAAGTGCTTAACACTTTACTTCTCTGTTTGTAGTCAGGTCAAAATACAGTTTAACCCCCACAAAATTGCTACAAAAGGTTTCGCAACTGATTATGGTAGGTTTTAGTGTACTTTTTAACATACTAAAAGTTTACCAAAGTAGGACCCCGGGAAAAGTGTTTTTTTCAAGATGGCGTCCAAGATGGCCGTCGAAACCTCTTAATGATCATAACTATGTAACTATCAACTCAAATTTGATGATCTTGGTGTCTATTCCTAGGTTTTGGGGGGCAACGAACACATTACGATCATAAAAAAATGATGTTGGCCTATATATATATATATATATATATATATATATATATATATATATATATATATATATATATAACAAAAATCCAATATGGCGTCAAAATTGGCCGCCAACACCTCCAAATGACCGCATGTCCATAACTATTGACTCAAATTTGATGATCTTGATGTCCATCCCTAGGTTTTTGGGGGCAAGGAACACATTAAGACAACTTTGGATATCACTGAGCTGTTGAATCATTATGAAATTGAACTCATGACATTCAGCTGTCCACTATCACCTAATGCACAAACACCTTTGTCCATAAAATAAGTTTCAGAGCGTTCAGTCTTGATTGTCATCCTCCTCATCAGTATCGACCTCTTGAGTGTTGTTTGGATTGTCACAGTTTTCAGTTTGGCAAGGGCCAATAGGCAGCAGTGTAGGGGAGTCCACAGCGTCAGCAGCTGCATCGACAGGATTTGCATCCCCCCGAACAGTTGCAATGGATACTTTTCAAGTGTTCGTCAGGCGCAGCATTGTTTTGGGTCATAATTGGAATTAACTGATCATTTTCCTGTTTCCATCCCCATTCACTTGGGTTCATTTCATTTGCCATCTCCATCCATACCATAATTTGAAAGTACACACGTTGGCTATGGCATGTTGTTGCAGTGATGTTGGGGGAAGCCGTTCAGGAGTGACAAATGCTTGAGCAGTTGCCACTTTCTTGATGAAAATGATATGGCGCAGTGATGATAGCGTATCATTAGACTTGCCACCAAAGAGATCAACCATCAGGTCTTTGCCAAGATCTGATATGTCCTCTTGAGATTTGTTTTGAAGGATGAATGCACTACCACAGGACTTCATGACAGGATCAGATTTAACTAATTCTGACTTTTTTCCGATGCCGTAAATCCTTGAAGTTGAATCACAGCCCGAGTAGGCATGTACAAAGAGCAACTCATTGCACACATCGTCTCCAAAGGTTTCTTTCAACAGGTTAATGTTATACACTATGTGTTCTTTTGACTGCTTGTTTGCGTCAGAACGGAAATAGATGATCTCATTGTCTGTTCTGGAGTAATGAAGGAGCAAGATCAGCAAATAGGTATCCTCACCGACCAATGTTGTGGTGCAATGACGAGATCGTTCAACAGTTACCTTAACGATATCAATGTCTGTGTCCCTGGTGACTGAATGACATGGCATCCCCTTTTAGTTAGTGCTGTGCTGTTGAGAGCAATCATGTCTGCCTTGTTTTTGTCACGAGGCAAAAAGTCCTCCTTTTTGCCTGAAAACTCTGTTTCTGCAGTGAAACTAACAATAGGATGCAGGTTTTTCGTCGTCTTTGATGTGTGTTGTCTTTCATGGAGGGACCTTCACCATAGCCATCGAACACCATTGTCGCTTGTCCGTAATGTCTCACAGTGAAGTCTCCATAATATTCAGCTATTGCATTATATGAGTCGCCTTTCTTCCACGGTAAACGATGGAGCAAAGGGCCACCATCAAGCACGTAACAATCTGTTTTGGGAATAGAGTTCATCACAGCCTCACTTGATAAGTCAACAGCATGGTATCGAATTGCCTGAGCAAGCTGAGGTTTGTCTGCTTTTCGAAGAATGTTCCTGGTCTCAAAGAGGGCTGGAGGGTAGGGGCTTAGTTCATACGTCAAAACCTCTCCAAGGGAAAGATCTCCTGACCTTGACACAACGAGGAAACACTGGAACAGAAGGGCAGGATCAATAGTACGATCAGGAGCAACATTCACAGCAGAGATATTCCCAAGGGTTTTGGCTCCGTCTTTCCGCTTGAATTTGTAAGTAAATGCCGACTTTCTGATTATATCTTCAATGATCGTGTTCCCAACCGATTCAAAGTCATGTACATTAACATCTGGCCCAGCCACTATCCCGTTGACAAAGTTTCTCAGAGTAGGATCAGATGTGAAGGGTGAGCAGACTGCAAGCTTTATCCGAATTTTCTCGAGATCAGATGCATCTCTTTTGATGCGCGCCTCAGTTGAGTCTTTGTGTTGCGGACTTGTAGTATAAGTTAGGTTTGTGAAATCCTGCATCGCAATGTTGTACTCGGATATTACATGTGCAGATAAGGTCCAAAGGTTTCCGTGTCCTTGGTCATGCCACTGCCGCGAGTTAGACCACGAGTGCTCTCTAGAGACCTCATCAACGTTTGTTCAATGACAAGATCACTACTAAGCCCTGCACAGCACTGATTGCTCCTACGAACAACAACATGAAAACCATCAAGGAACTTTCGATAAACGTCTGGGTGCTTTTCCTCCAGGTTGCTCATTTGCTGCAGGTAGTAATGAGCAGATGGCAGGTAATTGAAGTGCCCAGCTGCAGCAAAGACAGTTTGGCAATTGGACACTGCCTGCAAATGCATCAACCAAGACCCAGTACGATCCGCCTTGATCAACATTCTTGCCATGCCAACCATACGTTGATAATTCAGCCACAACTGCTCAAGCATTTGTCACTCTTGAACGGCTTCTCCCAACATCACTGCAACAAGATGCCATATCCAACGTGTGTACTTCCAAATTATGGTATGGATGGGGATGGCAAATTAAATGAACCCAAGTGAATGGGGATGGAAACAGGAAAATGATCAGTTAATTCCAATTATGACCCAAAACAATGCTGCGCCTGACGAAATCTTGAAAATGATCCATTGCAACTGTTCGGGGGGATGCAAATCCTGTCGATGCAGCTGCAGCCGCTATGGACTCCCCTGCACTGCTGCATGTGGCCCTTGCCAAACTGAAAACTGTGACAATCTAAACAACACTCGAGAGGTCGATACTGAAGAGGAGGATGACAATCAAAACTGAACGGTCTGAAACTTATTTTATGGACAAATGTGTTTGTGCATTAGGTGATAGTGGACAGCTGAAGGTCATGAGTTCAATATCATAATGATTCAACAGCTCATCGATATCCAAAGTTGCCTTAATGTGTTCCTTGTCCACAAAAACCTGGGGATAGATATCAAGATCATCAAATTTGAGTCAATAGTTATGGACTGCGGTCATTTGGAGGTGTTGGCGGCCATTTCTGACGCCATATTGTTTTTTTTGTGTTATATATATAGGCCAACATCATTTTTTATGATCTTAATGTGTTCTCTGCCCCCCAAAACCTAGGGATAGACACCAAGATCATCAAATTTGAGTTGATAGTTACACAGTTATGATCATTAAGAGGTCTCGGCGGCCATCTTGGACGCCATCTTGAAAAAAAACACTTTTCCTGGGGTCCTATTTTGGTAAACTTTTAGTATGTTATAAAGTACACTAAACCCTACCAGAATCAATTGAGAAACCTTTTGTAGCAATTTGTTGGGGGTTGAGTGGGTATTTTCCATATATCGACCTGACTACTGGCAGACGTCGTCAATCAGACACCATCACAAGCATTCAGCCATATACTGCGATTAATGCGCGAAGGTTGCTCGTACACAAATCTACCATTTATCTATAGCCAGGTATTCATTTATATAGCTGGGTGAACTGAAGCAATAACGAGTGAAAATACATGGATTCGAACCCGAGTTCTTTTAGTCGGGAGTCCGAAGCTCTACCACTGAGCCACTGCGCTTGGCATCTTGGAAATGAAATTTACTAAGATAGTTCATAAATGTGTATCCCATTTAAGAAATAGTAAACCGTGCTATAATGTATTGCAGCGCAGACGCAAGAGTTGTTAAATAAAGCGTCAGTGCCAAAATCGGCTGTGAAAGCAATCGTAATAACCTCTGTTTGGCGGATGTCGAATAAACATTGTTCGTTCAGCCTTCTTTGGGTTACAACATACTAACAATTAATAAAATATTTATTGCATATTATTCAACCGTTCAATATGTATATGCTTAATTAGTGTATACACTAATAGTAGTATTGTTTGAGTACTGGTGTTGTAATAGTGAGTCTTGCATATTTACCTGACACGTCATTTCTTCTTCGAAGCAGGTCTTTCATCTGTCTTACATCTACCGTATTTGAGGACGAACTCAACAACTGTCAATGACAACAACAACATTTTTCTAACACGAAGTACACCATGTATTGTGTTCATATGTGGTATGGTAAGTGCGCAGAACATTACATTATAATCTGGTCAAGCAGGGCATTCAATATTTATTAAATAACTGCTTACTATTTAAAACAGACCAATAACGTTGTAGCATAACTAACTTTGAAGGGGATTTCGACAAAGTCCGATGTTCCATGTTCATCAGACACGACAATCCGCATGGTTGCAGTATAATCATAATTATGTTTGGCTGGCAACATCATAGCCGGCATGACTGGCTTTTCCTCGTTGACATAAAGCAACAAGCCTGTCAAATATCAAATATTATTTCATGTGCTTCTCCAACCATTTAGATACAATTCGAACTGTATTAACGAACAGCAAAATATTAATGCTATGAGAGAGTATGCCCTAAGATTTAAAATTGGACGTATATAAATTATGCATACGTAAGTTCCAATTATTAGTTGTAGCATATATGTATATTAGCTATGATGAATTATATATCATGTTCGTACTGTATGCAGTGTAATGCATATGTATGGTGCTGAATAGTGTGAACTTATTAACATTAAACACTTAACATGTCGCGATAACAAAAAAGAACAATGTGATATTAATTCAATAAGAATATAAAAAAACTCACTTATGTTTATTAACTCACCATGTGTATTGGTTGCATATTGCTCGGGGTCGAGATAAAAGGAGTATATGAGAACAGTGACAGCAGATGAGAAAGCTGAACATTTGACGGAAAACAAATCCTCCATGGAAATTCCTTCAGACGGTATTACTTGACACTTGCCGAGTTTCGGCGGGGACGCCATTTGCAAAACATAGAACATGGTACTCCATGTCACAGTGCGATTGTGAACTGAAATGCAAGTATTTCAAAAATTTACGCATTATTATTATCTAATCATTGCCACTTATTATAATAACGCTGCAATTATGTCGTAGACATACTCGTATTTTAATGATACGTTTTGTGTATGGTTCTCCACAAATCAACCGCTTAAACTGTGTGATATATTTATAACATTAATAATAACTTCGAAATGTAGGCATCTCCAGATCCGCAAAACAAGTAACAAAATGTATTTCTTTCGCTCACAATTGTGTTTGTATATATGATAATTCTGACTCACCGAACGCGGTGACATTGTAGATAACTCCCGGCTGTAGAACGTTTTCATATATACTAAGGACACGACGGTTGTTCCCTGACCCAGAGTCACGTTTCCAGTTTATATCGGGGTTGATTGTCCACAAAATGGTAACGTTTGATGCGGAGCTAACAACAATTCTCAGTTCAACAACTTCTTGGACACTTGTCAGTCGCCTGCAGTTTTTCGTGCATCTATATGAACATTAATATTCTTCGTGATGCATATATGCATATATATATATATATATATATATATATATATATATATATATATATATATATATATATATATATATATATATATACTCCTATAGGCAGCTTATGTCGACCGATTATGCATATATGACCGGCTTATGCAGACCGCTGTTTTATGTAGACAAAAACTGGTCTACAAAAACATTCGACGTGTTAGTTCACAACTAACACAATTGAATTGATCAGTACCATTGCTTGTCTACACAGTTTATATGACAGTGAAGTACTGTGCGTAATACATTTTTAAATGAACAACATCTTAAGTGATTTTGAGCATGTTTTCTCCAGCGTCGTGCATATTTTTGAGTATATTGTGTGCCGGGTCAAAGTTCTTATACATCTGTATTTATGGTATATACTGAACGAAGGGTTGGAGTTTCGTGTTCGGTGTATGATATGCTTCATACTGATGCAAAAGGCTATATTATTATGTGTAAATTAGTAAAACTTGCATTTTGTCTTTGTTGCGAACCGATAGATCCCTCGAATATTGACTTTGCCGTTGGTACTCGGCAACTCATTTTACAGCATCCACTAAATTGTTAAATGCAATGTACAAACATGTACCATCAAATACTAGATTCGGCGGTCTACCGCAAAAAACGTTAAATAAATTTATGCAGGTTCCGGCGTTGCTCCGGTCTACATAAATCGGCATCTATGCATACGCGGTTTTTGTTTAGACCGATTGTTTTGCATATACCTTATTTATTGAAATATTTTGATGAACTTTCATTGTGTGTTAAACATTAGTATTAGAAACAATGTTCCAGTTTTACTTCTTTGGAAAATTTATTAAATAAAAAAATATGCCTGGTCTACATAAGCCGGAACTCTAGGCACTGGTCGACATAAGCTGCCTTTAGGCTTATATGTATATATATATATATATATATATATATATATATATATATATATATATATATATATATATATATATGACGTGTGTTATACGTATATTACCCTCGGCCTTCAAGCTTTCCTGGCTTCGACGCTCTTCGTTAGAAAATCCAGTATATGACATAGGTAAGATTACGACGGAAGTAGAAACCAGGCCAACTTCCAACCTGCAAGACTTGGGAGCAAAAGGGAGATCATGGAATATTATAAAGTTAGACACATTAACAGCGCTACTTACTCGATTGACATCCTTGTACTATCTTCGTTTGAATCTGCAAATGTAATGGTGAATAAGTTGTTATTGTAGATCAATAATATGTTTTGAGTCAATGTGCCTTAAACATTTTCGAAGAGGTTTGCATAATACATGCATTAATAAAATACCGAACATCACATAGCCACATATCTTCATCATCAATGTAGACACATCGCAAAAGAGCACGCTTGCTTGGTTTACATTCGCAAGTAGAAATAATGTGATACATTTAAATATATATATGTACACCAGGCATTAATTCACGGATACTTATCTCTTATATATTGGCCTAGGCAATAAGCCAGTGAATGTAAGGCTTAATCTGGACTTGCAACGTACCTTCGCAATCAGTCCCGGTGAATCCAGTGTTCGAACAGTTGCATGTGTACGCCCTCGGTGAGACAATCACACAAGTGCCTCCATTCAGACAGGGAGAACTGCGACATGTTCCTGCAAAACAAGCAAAGCATATCAAGAACGAATCAAGTCTGGTAGCAGCCGGTCCCCTGTGTTCAGGTTCCTATTGTAATTCAACATGTTATTTTGCACGTGTTCCAAAACAACTTTAACACCACTATGTTGTGTTGATGTGTATTGTCATTCCCACAACGTTCCAATGCTTAATATAAACCTGATATAAACCTGATATATATATATATATATATATATATATATATGTATATATATATATATATATATATATATATATATATGTGTGTGTATATATATAATACATATATATATATATATATATATATATATATATATATATATATATATATGTATATATATAATACATATATATATATATATATATATATATATATATATATATATATATATATATATATATATCAGGGATATATTAAAGGAACATGCAACCCAAAAAGTAAAAATTGCTTAAACCATTAAACAATGTTCATTGAATCATATCCCATATTTTGTTATTTTTTTCTGAAATGATTTGTTAACTTTTAAGGATAATTAGTGAACCTCCCTGGAGGCTGACATTTTGGACATTTCGGCTGTGGTCGTGTGACGTCACAGATCCACCACCGCTAGCGCCTCGGGTGGGCAAAACAAAACGAATTCTTCACGTACCCACTGAGTCTGAGATATATTCATCCATTTAATTAGTTACAGAGCGTCAGCTATAAAAAAAACGCCGTCCCTTATAATATAAACATTAATAAAGAATAGGATAAAGAATAATGATGCTCAAGTAGAGACTGCAACAAAGGAAATCGCGCAATCCATTTTGGACTTGGTTGGTTCGACGGAGCTTAATAACTTTTATTATCGCCCACTTTCATATGTAAACAAATCGTTTATCCAACTAATTATTCCAGTCGACCGTCGCGCAATGAATATTTTACTAATCATTGATTTTTATTATAATAAAGGAAATGCATTGAATGATATTCTAGTACCCCATATATAGTATTTGCATACATTAAGTTCGTCCCTTTAGCGAGACCCTTCTTCGCGTGCAACACCGACCCTTCGCTTCGGCCCCGAACTTTTCGTTCTGTGCACAAATTCAGTGGGGACAGTAGCTTCGTTCAACAGTCGTCTTTCACCCAATCCCGGCAACCTGTGTTCCATATCAACGGTGACATGGTCCTGGCAAACCATTTTCCGGTTGAAATGGAATGTTTCCACTGTATGACTCGTACCTATATTGTGGAGCCATTTGATCGCCAACTCGCCCTTCGATGGCGGGCTTCGTAGATAATGTATTGGCATTTGGACAAATCTCTTTCCTTTCACGGACTCTTCTCCTGCCTTCTTTTGTCATCCGCATGCTTGATATTCAAGCATTTAATTATCAAAAGACTCATAAAACAACTCGATTCATGTCGCTATGCTAGTGTTTACATATTACGCTACGCCTATATCGCTGAGGTGGTGGACCGCCTACGTCACACTCACGCATTCTCTCGCGTTAATCTTCGTGAGTTCCCCGTGAAATGGGCAACAATGGCAGCGCCCATGGTCAGTGAAAATGCACGTTTCAAGATTAATTTTATGATGTATAACATTCTTATAAAATTAAACAAAAAATACATGCGTTACAATATTCTATTATGAATGGTATGTGGGAATTGGGGGGATTTTAACGCATTTTCAATACTATGGTTGC
>OZ024865.1:3665000-3705000 GCA_964017155.1 Oasisia sp. SBJ-2009 | reverse complement strand
CGTATCTGGCGACCTACTTCGGCGAACTGAATTCACGTTTGTGACACATAACCTACATCATGTGACAGGAGCTGAACCATTACTGGAGGTAGCTACTGCACAAAGTATGTATATAATCGTTCCAGTTCTTATCGAAGCAAAAAACTCACATTCCTCATTGAACTTAGGCGAGCTGAGCTCCAGTTGCGATATTTTATCGATACGAAAGATGTTCATTAAACTGTGTTCCCAGTATCCGCTTTATGGTCACTGGATGATATGGAAATGTAAAAATGTTGTTCGTGAGAGGTAAATAGTCCATAAAAGTAACCGGAACATTATTACTAATTCGTTCAACACCATATATATATATATATATATATATATATATATATATATATATATATATATATATATATATATATATATATATATATACAGGTATATATATATATATATATATTTATGTGTATATATATATATACCTGTATATATATATATATGTATATGTGTGTATATATATGTATATATATATAATATATATATACATATATATATATATATTATATGTCGTGTGTGTATATTTGTATATATATATATATATATATATATATATATATATATATATATATATATATATATATATATATATATATTATTCATTTATTTACGTATTGGTGAAAACGTCAATTACAATATATTGTTGCTACTCACCCCACGCTTTGGCCGTTAACGACATCAGGATCAACAGTGCTTTCATTATAATTCACTGAAAACCAGACCACAACAATATTGTCAAAGGTTTCTTACAAATGACAGGCAAATACGTTCTTAATACTACCTGTTATTGATTTTGTACATCAATTTCAAGCCGGCATAATGTGTAACGTCGTAAAAACACATCATGTCAACACATATTGTACCGCGCTAATTGTGATTATGTGTCCTGATGTGTGAAAACACGAATTTCAACATTTATGATAGTTACTCGTCTGATGCAATTTATTTGGTTAATTATTAAATCTTGATTACGATTCATTCTTTCGTGTCCCTCCGCCAGCCTATATACATTTATCTCAGTATTTGGTCTTCGTAATGTCGAATGCAGAGAATGCACTCTCCCTCAACTCACAGACCACGAGATGTTGCATGGTCTGCCTAGCGCCACAGTCTCAATTCTCAGGGTCGTTGGAATAGCCCAGTTTTGGCATATGTGTGTGCGGAGTCGGTTTAACGCATTCCGTGTAACCCAAGCTTTCTCCGGACCAACATAAGGTGTTCCGTAACTTCATATACCTGCTGGCGTTCAGAGAGAGTCTAGTCACGCTTGTCACATCATCACGCCTGTTGCGATGTAGATGTGTCAATAGGCTCCGTCGATGGTACGAAACTTCTCCGAGATTATAGGCGGGAAGGAGCTCGAGTCTGTCCACGGAGAGGATGTCTTATGTCAGTCAATTACCGTTTCCGCTCTGTTTAACTTGCCACTGTTCTCCTGATGTCTGGTGGGACGATTCCGGCAAGTACATAAAGGCCGTTGGTGCTCGTTGACTACAGGCAGACAGTCGGCTGGCAGGTGTCATTCAACATCGCGTTCAGTTTATTTGCGTGGGCTGAGCGCTCCCATACAGGACATGCGTATTTTGTATCTGAGTAGCGTAGCACTAGAGCTGATGTTTTGAGTGTTTCTGAAGTTGTGGATTATGTTATTTCTGTTTCGGACTCTCCCTTTCATCTTTTTGATGTGCGCTTTAAACAACATTGTTCGACCTAAACTCATGCTAAGATACACCGGGTATGGACAATGAGCTAGCTTGATACTATTCCAGTTAGTGTTCAGGTGCCTGGTGATTCTACCTTTTTCAAAATCTTCAATGTGCACTACGTATCGGTTCCCAATGTTATAGTACGAGCGTGCAGCTCGTGTGCACATTGACATTATAGTAATTAGTTTTGAGCATATTAGGAGCCATTTTGAATATATGCAAATTGTATTAGGTACAAAAGATAAAATAGAGTTTTACAGCCATACACATTTCCTGTAACCTGCCGAAATACAAAAAGTTATTATAGTGTTAGAAGTTAATAATACTGGAATTATGAAATAATTTGTTTTTGACCTTCGTCTGACCTTGACCGTTACGATTAAATATGGGCAGCCACATATCAGAAGTCGTACATGTCGAATCGGTATATGTGTGCAAAATATTTGTTTTGAAACCTTTGTTGTGAAAATTGCTCTGCTAAAGAATAACGATATTTATATATTTGCTCATTTGTCGGCTATTTCAATTGATGCAAATTATGTATTCATCCCATGTAAAGATGTGAGACCATAAATAAATAAACGTTTGAAAATATAAAAAAATAGCGTTACACTGAAAATATATTACACAATATGATTATATAAGTATTGATCTTTGACCTTGACCTGACCTTGACGTTTAACATCGGGCAACCCCTTCTAAAGGTGTTATATGGTCCTAAGCTACACCTGTGCTAAATGTGGTGCATTGGCCCAGCGTGTCACGATTCCATTTACATTTGGACTCCACTATATTAAGAAACTCAATTTTAATATACTCACATACATCCAGTAAAACATTAATCAAGACAATTTCTCAAAGTTGTTATAAGGAACAATTGGCAAGTACACAACTTACCGGAAGGTGGTATATCGTTTTATATTTGTATGCGAGGACACACACAGGTCGTTAACTTGAATATAATTCAAAATCTATTGACAACCGTACGTAAAACGTTACGTCTGTGACGTCGCCCACGATCCTATGGCGGCGGACATGAGGTTGGTTTGACATTGTTAGATGGCATCTGCCGAGAAGGAAACTAATGCCCAATACGTAATATAACAAATAAAAATATATTGTTGATTAGCTACGTTCACGTTCAGTCTGTCGTTCGTGCCTTCTTTAAACGGTTTCCTTCAGAATCAATGAGGTACCACAATAACTAATCCGACCGAGGGCGCTCTAACGCAACTAGGGTCTTTGTGCCGTCTTTTACGTATGCTTGATGTGTGTAAAATGCGTTTTGCAGAACAATCATCCTACAATAAGCTGTTGAACTCGCAGGACTCCAAAGCCTCACACATAGCTAAGTATGGATACAGTCAGACACATCCATCAACATGAAGGCCAAATGTGTACATAAATGTACACTTACAGCCGATGGAACGTCGACTGGTAGCCCGACGACAGGTGTGCTAGCTCGATGCCGGAAAGTGTTTAAAATCATCTACAGCTCGCCGTATGCATCACACGAGACTGCTACGTCTTCACACATAGTTAAATATTGATATCGTCTAACATATCCGTCAATATGGAAGCATAACGTCTACATTAATGTACATTTACAGTCGATGAAACGTCGCGGGACGTTCGACTGAATTTCGTGCCATGATGGCGTTGTTTTGGCTGTTCTGTCCACGTGCGCTCGAGTCGTTTACGAATATACTAGGTCCTATCTGTATAATATAATAGTGTGTGTGAAACACTGGCGTCCATCGCAAGCCAGTCGCTCACCTTCTCATATAAAAACTGGTCCGTTGTAATGCAGACTGCGTGTATCATGATCACAAATAAAGTGTCCAGTCGATGTTGTAACAGCAGCTAATTTTAATTACAAATGAACTCAAATTTGTTTTTAAAAAAACACTTAACAACTGCACACACAATTCTGAATTTACATAATCCGGATGTGAACCCGTGACCTCGCGCAACTTTTTTTAGCGACACCAGCAGACTTCGCAAATAGTCGCCGTCTACGACTACGTAAATGCTGTCGCGTGCGCTGAGACGCTGCCAGAACGGAAAACCAGGCGGTTAAGGACGTAGGCGGTGAATATTTGCGACGTCTGCTGGTGTCGCCAAAAAAGTCCCGCGAGGTCACGGGTTCACATCCGGATTATATAAAACCCCGTTCAGAATTGTGTGTGAGTTGTTAAAAGTGTTTGTTTTTGTAAACAAATATGAGTTCATTTGTAACTAAAATTAGCTGCTATTACGACATCGACTGGACACTTTATTTGTGATCTTGATACACGCAGTCTGCATTACAACGGGTCAGTTTTGATATTAGAAGGTGAGCGTCTGGCTTGCGATGGACGCCAGTGTTTCACACACTTCTATTATATTATAGGGATAGGTCCTAGCATATTCGTAAACGACTCGAGCGCACGTGGTTCTGTCTATTGACCACCCACACAGCATGCAGTTATGTGCATTGATCACACATACAGCATGCCCACTTACAAACTATCGCTGGCTACGCGATAATCGAGGCGGGACATGCGCACTGGGAGTGTTGACATTTTTCACCGGAAGTAAGGGGACGCCGTGAATGCCACCGAAGACGATGCCGCTGAGTGTACAGCACTGTAGAAGCGAGCGATTGAATTTAGACAGATGGGAGGGAATGATTATTGTTGTGTCTTTAACTACAACACTTGCCAACAGTCATCGGATGAAAACGAAGGAAACGGCAAAAAAATATGCCCTTGTTCAGCTTCCCGACGGGAAAGAGTGCAAAAGCAAAGCGTCGTCGATTGCTGTGGGTTGGAGCGATTCGACGCCAGGCGCCGGCGGCAAGGACGGTTTTGGGTACTTTTGCAGTTTAGACACGCACCTCGACAAAAACATGAAAATGATCACCTACGGTTACACAATTTCGCGTGGTATATCTACTACACCTGTACTACGCGTATGTACTTGCAAGGTAATCAAAAAATAACAATTAATGCATGAAATCAATCAAATTGTATAAGTCAATAACGCTCTTTCCTCGTCGTATCAGTACTGCCACAGTGAACTCCACCAGGTGGCGCCACTATCATGCTGACTTTTATGCTATGGGGTCAGACAACAATTTGTTTAAATAGTCATATTACCATAGAAGAGAGAAAAATAGAAGCGGGACTCATATTAATCATTGCGTGACATTCGAAACGCAGCGCCACCTTGCGGGCACGTAGTTGGCAACATGGAAAAGGCAGAAACGACTGTGCGCCAGTAATGTGAAAGAACATTTTGGTATTTGCAACAGTGCTTAAAATAACTATTTCTGTTGTGAACATAAGATAAAGATAAGATTAATTTATTATGTGGCAACTTTACAGTTGGACTGGATTTCTGCCTTTTCCACATTCATACTAAAATCAACAATTCCATACAATATCATATTAATGTACAATGTCAGCATATCTTGTTAAAAAACATATATATATATATATATATATATATATATATATATATATATATATATATATATATATATATATATATAAGCATCATCTGAATGCATATCACATTGTTTTTAGTAAAATAATATATATAATCATTTATTGTTGGTATGTTACTAATTATAAAATAAACAAAGGTGTTTATTGTATGCTTATGTTGACTACATGACTATATTGTATGTTATTTAAAATAGTTATGTTGGCTACGTGTATTTGAATATTGTGACTGTGAAACAAATTGAATGATCAACACAATTATATATATATATATATATATATATATATATATATGTATGTATGTATGTATATATATATATATATATATATATATATATATATAATATATACATACATACATATATATATACATATAAATATATAGACATAATATATATATATATATATACACACACACACACACACACACACACCGAGTTTGCTTGGTTGCCGGATGGCCCCTGCACTGTTAAATCCTGGCTACGCCACTGGACTGAAGGTACGTTTTACAAGATTTACACCAGGCGTTTACATGCATTTGTTCGTGGGGAGGTAGCAATTAGCCATCTCCCAATAAAACGAAGCAGGACACCGCGGCTGTGCATATAGACAGCGCCACGCGCAGCCTATTGCTGTAGCCTCGATACTAATTATAACCTCGACTGACGAAAACAACGCTCTAAATAACACAACACGTTAGAGTGTGTGAAAATGATCATATAAGTTAAATATTATATCAATACTTGACGTATTACTAACGGAAACTACGTTAGTAACAAAGGTCGAATCCTGGACCGAGTCGAATCCTGGACCGCTACCGTCGCGGTCCCAGATTCGGTCGAATCCTGGACTGGTCGAAACCTGGACCACCACACTTCCACCTCACGGAGTCTGGGTAACCGAGGCTAGCGCCCCAGCGATCTTCTAGTGGCGAGCGAGGCGCGGGCGTAGGAGCGGCAGGCGATAGGAGCGGCGGTTTTGCGGGCGTTCTGTTGTGTGTCGCGGCGTTGGTGACGAGCAACATAGATATAAATAGAGGGATCGCCGACTCGTGACGTCACCCTGCATTTAAGCCTGATGAAGTCCCTCGCACTGCAGCGCCCTCACCGGGAGTCATAGAAAAGTTGTAGGGCCGCGTAATCATGGCGTAAACGTTGTTTGTTTCAAATAGTTTTAATAATGTGATGAAAACAGCGTTGCGTAGTGCGATGCCACAGCAATAATCAGAAATCTAAAAGTACATGGATCGGTTATGTGGCATTTCAAAAGATTGGGAATGACAAGGAGACCGATGAAGGAAGGAACAAGTTTGTTGTTTACGTTGGGCGGTCCGATGACAGCTTCAATCATTCCTTCATTCAACCCTGACAAGCATCATGCCATCAACATAATTTTTTAATATCTGCACAGCTCATTTTGAACATAGTTCCTTACTGATTAATCCATAACTCTATTAAGATAATAAATACATATTACGGCAAATGCGAGCAAATAAAGTGTTTGAAAGTTGCTTTTGATGAATGCTATACTGACAGAAAACATACCTCGTAAAAGACACATGTGAACTTAATAATCGTGCGTCCTATTTAATTGTGTGGAAGGATTTTGGCCTTGGCTTTACGGTCGGATCACAACGTGCATCATATATATATATATATATATATATATATATATATATATATCAATCAACCACGTTTGTGTGGAAGCCACAACCTATCTGCTGCAAAGTGATGTGCCATATCATATGTACTTAGCCAGGATTTCTGTTAGGATCCACTAAAGTTGTCTTTTCGTCGGCATGGCGTATAGTAGTGCCAATTCAACACTCTACCAATTTGGGCGTATATTAAGACAGTTATATGTAAAGGTCCAGTAGATGTGTGCTTATGTGTTTTTAATATACTTGTGTACTCTATTGTACTGTTTTATACTTGTGATAAGTACCAGGAATACCAACTCTGTCCCCAAAGAAACCTGGCTTTCCAGCTTCACCTGACAGAGAAATACTGCTGGCAGAAATGTACATACAATCTAAGGCAGGACTGTTAAATTGGAGATAGTGTCACTAAAATAAAAAATCTAATAAAACACATGCCGATCATTGGTTGTGAGTTGCAAGTGATGTATACATGGTGACTTACCATGTCATCAGCATGACAATAACTATTTGCAAACCACAATAGCAGGTAAAAGGAAATAATTTTTTATTGTTCGCTGTACATGTTGCAGCCATGAATAATTCTAATGACAAAGTGACAGTACTTCTATTTGTGTAGCTTCACACAACAGGTTGACAGTAATGAGTAAGACAAAAAATCTGAAGAAACATAATCCTTAGTTACTGTTTTAGGAAATATTGATTTGCTACAGTATCAAGCTCAACTACACTGCAGATATATCATGAAAAAGCTATTGTATGCACATAAAATGAGATGAAATCATTCTGTTTTAGCTATGTGTTCTGGAATGAAATCATTAATAATTATCTTTGAATAGCAGTAACTTGTATTTCTGTAATATACTTCTCACAACCAAGGTATCTTTGAAAATGGAACTTGTAAAAATCTGATTGACCTATTTCCCATTAACACATTCATTGAGACAGTGTTTCACAAGGCTGTCGGCTTTCTTTGTGACTGGTTCTGATGGAGATATTTCTCTACAAGCTGTATGCAGTTGGCATGGCATCTCAAAAAACCCAAAGGATGTGTATGCATGAGCACAAGCTCCTGTGACTTCACAATGACATCATGAAAATGTGTAAATGTATAAAACAGGGATACAATATTGCTTCTGTTGCAAACAGAATCACTATAACACTGCAAAGAGTGATTATCTGAAGACGAAAAATACTTCTAGTCTGTCAATATCAGTTTACTTGTAAATAATTCACGCTCTCTTTAATGATGTGATTAACAATCAGTACTCATCATTATAACATAATTTCTTCGATTGACACAACACAAAACCATCAACATAATATACAACAGCCTGCTCTTGCTAAACATAAGATTGACCCTGATGTGCTCCTCCATGACCTTATATATAATGAATGATGAGTTGTGTAAGGTTAATGATACAATCGACAAGTGCAATTAATATGCTTTGGCAATGGTGAAACCCTGCCCATGAGGTATTTTGACAAAGATGGGAAGACCTCAAATTTCAAACACTTGTTTTGTTCAGTGGTGATGCTGCCATTGCGGTGACTCCTTGTGACTTGTACTGAAAATAGAATACATATAATATAAATATAATATTAAAGTGGTAATATGTAAAAGATATATAGTAACTGTATGTAATGTATACATATCAGCATCCAAGATGTTATAATCAGCTACGAGCAACAAGTAGAAGCACCAGGAAGAGTAAAATATTTGAAGGCCTAATGTTAATTAGTTCCACCTAATATTATAGAATGCTTGTAAACACGCTAAAAGATCCGCCTATTCAATGAAGTCTAGGGTAATCACTTTACCTCCAACCATAGTCATAGTGATAGTCAGACATAGAATCCCTCAATTTGACAATCACAAATGACACAATGTCCAATGGCAATGGTAATGGCAATGCCAATGGCACTGGCCACTGCCATGGCATGGGCATGGAGCCATGGCAAGACGATAAATTCAGAGAATAAACAATTGGTTTGGCACTGTACCAAAGTACTGTACTATGGCAACATTACATATGTTATATATGCTTGCTTAATTGACTAAACTTTGGATATACAAGTACTGTAGTGTCCAGTATTTCTGATCGAGACCGAGTGATACTAGACAGTGAACTGAATGATACCTGTAATATCGCTCGTATTGTTTTCGTCTTTTGCATGACTTAATGTATGTCTCTGTTTTAAAACAAAAACTGACAATAAACTATCCATATTATATGATGATTTTCCGATTTAATCTTACCTCAAGTACATCCTGAAGTTCTTAAATTGGTACAGAATCCACTGCCGTGTTGCCACTGTTGGAACAGTCAGCGTCCATGGTTTCGACTTTCTATGACTCCCGGTGAGGGCGCTGCGAAATTTGAATATATTTTCCCGCCATTCGGAGTCGGCGATCCCTCTATTTATATCTATGCGAGCAAGTACAGCGGCGTTTGTTTACACAGCGCTTCCACAGGCGGCGATCTGAGTAGGTCACGGGCGAGGCAGGCGTGTTACGCAACACTTCGCGCGGCAGGTGGCGCAGAACCGTTGACAGCTGACTCGTGCTGTCTTGCGGCTGGCTTGTAGAAGCCCGACTGTCATCATTCTTACTGGATCTCTGGACGGCGACCTGGCGTTTTCTACGGGTTGACATGATGAAGAGCACCTGGCGCGTCCCTGTGTGATCTCCCGATGGCGTGTTTCTATTGATTTTCTATAACTTATGGAGGTGTATACAAGGGTTCTTATACTTGCAAACATTGGCAGTGATATAGATGAGCGCTGTGGCTACTGGCGCAGCATTTATAGCCTGTTCTTGAGGCTTGAATGTCCCAGCTGTGTTTAGCCCGCACTGCACTGGGCAGTACGGGACGGCGTTTAAACCGGATTATGCTGTAGTTTACCCGTACCGTCTCGACAGGAAGGACGGACGATACAGGAGGGTGTTTAAACCCGTTGATTTGTTTTACCTGTACTGTTTATAACTGCACAGGACGGCGTCCAAACCGGATAGTTGGCCACTAGGACCAGACTTTATTTTACCCGCACTGTATATGTATATATAACAGTACGGGACGGCGTCGAAACCGATACATAACATTATTACTGTACATGTGTCTCTGTGAGTTTGTTCTGAATTTGAGATATGACACTATTTTATTGAGTATGAATCTCTCAATTGAAACATGACACAATATGTTAGTGAACAAAAGTGTATGGACCACAAGGCCAAGTTACATTGTTAAAGTTTCATATTGAAATATTAAAAAACTATACATACGTACTATACATGTATTTATTACATGCAATAACACAATTGTCACAATTATAATAGTATATAAATTTGTTTTATCACATTATATTTATAATATATATATATATAGATATATATATATAGATATATATATATATATTAATATTATAATTCATACTTATCAAATTAATATAATACAATTGTTTTTTTTAATAATGACGATTTCTTTCCTTGTAATATAAAATATTGAAACATTAATAACTATGTAATTATATTATGCTCATATAACTATGTAATATTGATCAGCTGTTTGAATAAATTTGGAGATAAGCAATTCGCATGTTTCCGCTCGTATTAAAGTAATAAAAGCGTTTGACACGCTGGACCACAGCACTCTCCTGCATCGTCTTCGTGCTATCAAACTAAACCAGACAGTGCTGGCTTGGTTTAGTTCATACTTAGTAGGCCGCACGAACGCAGTAAAGATACGCGAAGTAACATCTGCTCCGGTGATTACTCAACATGGTGTTCCACAGGGCTCGGTCCTAGGTCCACTACTATTTAACATTTACCTATTACGCACATTTTCGATCGCTACCAGATCCGCTATCATATATACGCAGACGACACTCAATTGTACGCTGAGTGCCCGCCATCGAGTCACGCTGATGCACAACGAAAAATCGAGGAATGCGTGAGTGATATTAGACAGTGGCTAGATTACAACCATCTTCTTCTAAACGAGGCGAAGACCGAAGCAATCGTTTTTCGTTCCTCCGCTGTCCACTCGCCTTCTTCGTTGTCCACCATCTGTGTATGCGGGTCATCTATATCACTGTCGCTAACTGTTCGTGATATAGGCGTTTTACTTGACAGCCGACTTGACATGTCAGCGCAAGTATCGAACGTCTGCCGTTCTGCATATTTATTTCGTATTGCCAAAATGCGAACAAGTCTGACAACTGCAGCATGCAAAACTCTCGTCCACGCCCTCGTCACATCACGGCTAGACTACGGAAACGCAGTCCTGTATGGCATCTCCGACCGCCTCTTGCCCCGCCTTGAGATGGTGCAGCGCTCGGCGGCCAGAGTTGTGCTGCGGCTCAGGCGCTATGACCGGCGAAGCATGACGGCCGCATTGGAACAACTCCACTGGTTGCTTGTGAAGTATCGCATCGAGTACAAGATACTCGTCATTGTGTTTCGCGCCCTACATGAGCGGACGCCGGCGTACATTGCCTCGCTGATCACACCGTACGTGCCGCGTCGCGCCCTGCGATCTGCAGACCGCGCGTTGCTAGTGGTTCCTCGGCACAACCTCGAACGTTATGGACGCCGCTCATTCTCTCGTGCAGGACCAACTCTTTGGAACGCACTCCCTGAGGACTTGCGTTCTACATTGTGCATGAATAAGTTTAAAACACACCTTAAGACTTATTATTTCAAGATTGCTTTTAATGTCTAGTTTTTCTACACCTTTCACCCTTTTATATTTTTATTTATTTACTTATTTACTCTTAATTAGCTCAACCAGCATGTCATTTTAATTATTTTTTTATTAATAGTTTACAAATTAACATATATTTGAGTTTTTATAATTACAATTGACACAACTATTATATTGCTGTAGTCATTTGTTAATAATTAAGTACTATGTATATTATTATATATTTATTTATTCTGCTACTTTATTTATTTACTTATTTACTCCTAATTAGCTCAACCAGCATGTAATTTTAATTATTTATTAATTAATGGTTTACAAATTAACATATATTTGAGTTTTTATAATTTACAATTGACACAACTATTATACTGCTGTAGTCATTTGTTAACAATTAAGTACTACGTATATTATTATATATTTATTTCTGCTACTTTATATATATATATGTATATATATATATATATATATATATATATATATATATATATATATATATATATATATATGTATATATATATATATATATATATGTATATATATATATATATATATATATATGTATGTATATTTTCTTGACTAAATTGACATATGATATAGACTACAACAATGCCATCTCTGTTTAATTTTAGTTTCTCTTGTAGTTCTGTACAACACTGATTTAGACAAACGTACTCATATGTTTTACTTGTACTTTTATTTTATTTATTTCTTAGGATGTTTTAATGTTGTCAACACTACCGAACAGAGTTTGTACTTTGGATGTTAGCGTCTAAATAAAGTGTATTATTATTATAATTATATGAAGTGCATCAGTTGTTGATAAGTAACATTTAAGATGCGTATTTCATTTAATATGTGACGATATAACAAAAACGGTGGCTTGACCCCACGGTCTAACGGCAGCATGATGGTGGCGCAGCCTGACGGGGATCACTGTGGCAATAATGATGCGACGAGGAAAGCGCGCTATATATACTTACACATTTTGATTTCATGCATTAATTATTATTTCTTGATCACGTGACAAGTGCATACTCGTAGTACATTTGCAGTCGATACACCATGCGAAATGTGGTCACCGTATTTGATAATAGTTGTGTCTTTTTTCGAGGTGCAGGCCTAAACGTACACTTTGTAATGAGTTTTCTTCATGGAAGCAAGAATTTGCGCCTTCACGATTGACATAGGGTCATTCGTAATTGACTTGCATCTTTTAACATACCATCTCTGAAAAAAAGTGTAAGTCTTTGTCTTCACTGCTGCTTTTTTCACTTCGGTGTATGTGCGACACCCGCTCTACGACTACGATATATCGCAAGAATACTTCCTCGGTGATTTTCTTTGCACACTTGTCAGTTATTTTGTCCACTCTCCGTCCACATTACTTTCGAACCACTGTTTATTCAGTTGTGGTACGTATGTTTTGGCAATTGCAGTCAAATTCTTCAAAATATTTAATAACAAACGCTAAGACGTAAAAGTCAACAGGATCCAATACCGACTGTCGCTAGGGGTAAGGGAAACTTGTTTATCCCCCTACTTCCGGTGGCGTTAATTTGATAACAATAGGCTTGACTCTGATTGGTTGACGAGTGGCGCGAACTTTGAATTAGGAAAAGGTCTATTAAGGATAATTTAAACAAGCGTTCTACAAAACATGCAAACGAATCCACGTTAGTTGCTACAGGCGCTGATACGCAACTAGGGTCTAGTTGCGCATTAGCGCCTTTAGCGACTAACAAGGATTTGTGGAACCCCATTGAGGATATAACAATACGATGTTATCAAAAGGGTGTTGATAGTTGACAAATACCCTATCGAACGGCCACCGTTTAATTCAGTGGTGATGAATGGGCAAAGACAAGGCAAAACATTGCTGACAAAAAAGTGTCACAGTCAAATCCCGTGTTTGTCAGACTGACAAATCTCCATTTATACTTTCCTTAAGACATGCATACATCTAATATACTTATTAAACAAGAATAACAGTATTAGTAGCAATAATGATAATACAATGCTAAATAAAATAACACATGTATGTTATAGTTATTATATTAGCGTAACATAAATTACTATAATTCGCATGGTTCTACATGTAAGTAACTAAATGGAATGTCAAATAAAAAGTAATATATATAATAATTATATATTTATACTATTAAAGCCAGTAAACACAATGTGTACTATTGACGCATCCGAGAAACAGTATTCGATAAATACTATTCGATAAATTTACACACACAAATCATAACTGAACTAAGCTTATCTAAGTTAATCTAAGATAAAGATTGTTACAAATAATTCAGCTATAAAATACAAAACAAATAAATGCGTGGTTGATAAAGAAAATGATGCACAAGCATGACAAATTGTTTACCAACACCAAGGTCAATCAGTTTTTTGATCACCAATTGCGGCTGGGTTGTGTAAAATGCTAACGAAAAAGCAGTTATTAGTATTGAGGCATACTTGTCTGGACGTTCAAGGTGCTCATGAATTACAGATAACATTAATAAGTGTCTTCAACACTAAATTTAGTTATGTAGGCAAATTGCAAGTAGACGTTCAATATGGGGTGACATATCTGTTCAGCATTACTCTCGTTAACGATTTCATCACCACTGATGTGAGAGCGATATGTCTGTCATCATTAAAAAAAATGCATTGGCACAATCTCGGAGTTTTCCACTTGAACGTAGCCTCACCCAGTTCAACACATACTGAAACAACACGTGACATACACGACACATTTGTTTCCTAGTTTGTTCATTTTCATATTCATAAAAACACTAGTTACATAAACTGTTGATATATCGAATATGTGCTCTGGTAGTAATTTAGCATACTGAGCAGCTAAATTTCCGGGCAAATACGCTTTGACATTTCCCACCAATTTCCCACCAGGATGGATGCCAACATATCGCTATTTCGAAAATAAGTCAACAATTGAAGGCTTATTGACAAGCGTACGTAATACGTTACGTCTGTGACGTCGCCCGCGCTGCTTATTTGTCACCGTTAGATGGCGCCTGCCAAGAACAACACGGTGGAAGTCAAAGCGAAACAGAGAAAAGGTATGACTGACCAGAATTGTAAAAATTGCTTACAGAATAATCGGCGAATACAGTCCGTTTCTTGATTATTGTAATATGTTCTCAAAATGCGTATTTAATAATTAGTAGTTTCTCTTATATATATATATATATATATAAATATATATATATATATATATATATATATATATATATATATATATATATATATATATAAATATATATATATATATATATGTATACATATATACGTATATATGTATATATATATATATATATATATATATAAGTGAACTTAGAACGTTTCGGCCGGCGTGCATTTGCTTGTGCAGGACCCACTCTGTGGAACAAACTCCCTAGGAATATGCGCGACAACGGCAATCTAGTACACTTTAAGAAAGAATTAAAAACATTTTTATTTTCCACATAACCAGTTTTATACAACGAACATTACATTTTAGCTTAACTATATTTATTAATATGTTTACCTATTTACATGTATGTACACACCCGTGAACGGGACATACGTCCCGGATTTGATGGTGTCAAAACAAAGGTTTATTATTATTATTATTATATATATATATGTATATATATATATATATATATATATAATATTATATATATATATATATATATACATACATACATACATATATAGTCAACTTGGGCTGGTGTCAGTCGTGCTAGTGCACGGCAGAAAGCCACTGCGGTTCCTGTACGTGCATTGCGCCAAGTTTTCTACATAATTAATACGTTATTTATATACTGATATCAATTAACCAGTGTTGTTTAATTGTGTGCAATATGTTCAAACGGTGGCCACACTAATATGCCTGTCTGAAACAAATCATTACGCTTACTCTTAGTATATAGTGTTTCACTGTAAGAGGGGTGAGTACAGCTTAGTAATATATTTAATTTGTTATACCACTAGATCCACAATTGTTGTGGTGCTTTATATTAAATAAAAATCAACTAACTGAAGTCAGGCCTCCGAAGAGATTGGGAATATCACCCAGGCCTACATAATAATATTTCACAGATTAACACTATACTATGCTAACTGTATGAGAATATAGAAAAAAACAGTAAAGCCACCATTACCATCAGCAGACATGCCACATGATACGGATTACCGGTATCCGATACGAATTTTGGCGGTTTTTTAAGTGACACTGCCGTACTCCGTTTTGATATGGATTTTAACTAAATGTATGAATAAGTAATTTTTACCCACATTATGCCTTGCATGCGTCATAAACAAAACTATACTTCATAATAATTGTTTGCTGTTATTGACTAAGTAAATCGCTTCGAAACGAACGAACTAAACCACCGATTAATTTATTGTAGCGCGTAATAGATGGCGTGCTGGTAAATTTTAGTTTTGAAAACTGCGACAGGTGGTTCAACGGGTGGGAACGGGGCGCGTGGCAAGAGCGTGACGATTATAAAAAAAAAGCAGTACAGGAAATGGACCTCGACGCCGAGTTCAATGAAATAGCCTGCATTTCTGATTGTTTTAATGTTGACGCTTGCCTGTGAAACTTCGAAATATGCGCGAACTGGTGAAATAAACTGTCATTATTTGATGACACTGTTGCGGGGCGCAGTTGAAACGTGTTGAAGTGAAGTAGAACTTCGGTAGTCTTCCAGTTAACTGGCCCTAATAAGCTTATAAGGCTTTAATAATTTAGGCCAGCTAACTGGAAGATCTGATTAATGATACGGATTGAAACAGATTCTTACCAAATATTAGGTCAAAAATACGGATTGCCATCCCGAAAATGTGGCAAGTCTGCATCAACAATGATAGTACATCAGTAGAGACACTGGAATTCATCTACACCAAACTAGACCTTGAGACAGCCTCAATTATTGACCGTTCTTGAGGTAGACAAATATTACTTCTAAGACAGTAAACTAACTCATTAAAAGCCAACGTCTCAGGTATCAGATTATTTACTCCAAACAGCCCGATCTTTGGCTAACGCAGTAGTCACTGATGATGGTCACTGCCAGGGTGCTTGTCGTCCTCAGTGGTTCTTTTTCGTACCAAATTGAGACGGGACCGACATTGACGTGATTCCCCGATTCACGAGGGATACACAGTCCCCAATGGCAGGCGGATGTGGTAACCACTACACTACCCGCGCTCTGTAAGGGGTCAACAAAGAAGGAAGTTAAAATATCCAAAGCAGTATTAATTTGTATGGACAGTTCATTAAGTACAATACCAAACATTGGCGTACATTTTAAAATATAAACATTCGAAAACACCGAAAACTAAAATTTGAACATTTCAGAACATATTAAAAGTCTGATGCTGGCGTTGTTACTTCTATGGTATGCGCGCTTAGCATGACTAGAACATACATATAATTATATTTACTATGACGTATGTGTAATTCCAATTTATGCCAACTAATGTATTTTAGTTCAGTTGTGGGTTACGTATGTCAATTTATCAACTAGTGTTACTGGGATTAAATGTCATGTGTATTGCCTTTGGTATTCGTATTGGTATATATGTAGGTACCATTTCAAAGCTGTATTTATTATTTATATTATAACATGGAATCATTTGTTTTTACTTACATTTTAATTTCTTGTTTTTAACGTATAATATACTGCATGTATGATATAGCATAACTGTTTCAGCAATGTATTAAATTAATATTATGTGGTGATCATAGCTATCCATGATACTTTGTGTTTTTCTGCCACAATACATTATTGTCAACATAAACACTGAACATTTATGATCAGCAATAACGTTTTACCTCTTACTTGACCAGTCTTCATCGCTGAATTAAACAGTGGTCGCTCCTATAGTGTCAGCTTTCAACATACTTATACGTAACATCCTATAAAAGGGTCCGCAATTGGGTCTCAACAGAGACAGCTGTCTAAGGAAAGCACAAGAGACTGAACGCGAACGTTGTAGCATTTATATTTCTCCGAGTGACGTTTCTGCGCATGCGCAATAAATGTAAAATCATCGATGTGCAACGAACCGAAATATATTTTAAGGTATAAATGCCACGGGCTGATAGTTAGGACGTATATAGCCTTTCAGCAATGTTATTTGACGAAAACTAATACGAAGCAAACAAGTTTAGAGGCATGTGTTGATAGCAAGCCAGACTCACATCTCTGCAGTGCGCCATAATCCGTGACAATTATTTACTATTAATGCTATGTGTTTCGCTGTACATTGATGGAATTACATTTATCGCGCATGTGTAGAAACGTCAAGCGGATAGTTGTTAACATATGAACAAATGTAAACGTTGTAGCGCTTATACTTTTCCAATTGTTTTACACTTTCCGATTGACGTTTCTGCGCATGCGCGATAAATATAAAATCACCAATGTGCAGCGAATCGATAAGGCATTTTTGTTGTAAATGCCACGAGCTGTTCGCTAACTCTCCTGTGATGATTACTGTGAATAGCTTAAATTGTCCTTCAATACAATAACATATTACGTTTGTTTAAATCACTGTCACGGATTATGGCGCACTACAGTCACGTGATTTACATTTGCTGTCAAACATACCTCAACACTTGTTTGCCTCGTATTAATGTGCGACAAGTAACTTTGCTAAGAGATTATATACATCCTATCGAACAACCGTAGTATGTATACCATAAATGCATTGTCATTGCGCTGCACATTAATGATTTTACATTTATCGCGCATGCGCAAAAACTTCAATCGAAACATTTATTACGGGGGGAAATGTAAGCGCTACAACGTAACTATTCGGCTATATTGTTTAATTGGACTTTCTTTATTGGGCATTTTGTGCACTAGATAAATAGAGTTTGACCATTGCGGTCCCCATTTTTTATTGGTCGATGACAACAGATACCATTTTGGGCCTAATACGGAATCATAGCAAAATATGTCTTGTTGCACTGCTTGTTGCCATTATCAATGTTGGTGTCTGAATTGTTACACACACATGAGCTGATATTTGGGCTGCATGCTGATAAATAGTAGTAGGCAGTTGAGGTAAGTGAAATTTTAAAAGGTTTAAAGGATATATTTGCAATGTCTAGAAACGCAAAATTTACTCTGTCTCTAGTGTGTTGTAGTATCCGTGTCAGATGACGTTTCTGCGCATGCACGAATCATTCGTTGTTATAATAGTATTAAATATTATATATACGTTGATCATAATATCGGCCACTGTGAGTAAATGTACACCTTTCAGCAAAGTTATTTGTCGCAAGATAACACGTCGCAAACAGGTTTTTAGGGTCATTATGCGTCTTTAGATTCGATAATTCTGATAGTCCACAGCGACGCCTATTGAGTCGATTGGAACCCTCATCTCATGAGTTCCGGTTAGCTGTCAAACTTGACGTCGTCTCTGTTTACGCTTTTGATTACAAACATTTTACACGTAATATTTGCGATTTGACCATCACAATGTCAACCAATATACCTATGGCTAACGTACGTTATATTTAAGCCGATCAGTGATCCTTTTTTAATTAAACTATGATTATTCCTCTGAAAAATAGCCGATTATTAGAAGATAAGAAAGCACACTTCCAAACTTCTTGAACACTTACATCATAGCCGCGTCACGAAACACCTTGAACAACATCACATTCTAACTGCCCAGGTCTAACTTAGGTATATGATGGCCTATCGCAATAATCCATAGCATAGTAAAACGTATGACCTGGATGAATTAACATGTCGAGAACATGACAGGCAAATGCACATTAAACCCAAAGAATTGATTTGTGATGAGACTAACTCATGAAAGAAATGCAAAACATGTTAGTTATTCTATGTCTAGGAAATACACCATAATGGGCATGGCATATTTCATAAAGCCATATATAGACATCCGTGCCTATGATAAACCTCATCCAACCTGTACAATGCTTGTCAAGGCATCTAAATAATAAAACATTCAAAACAATACACACTAAATCTAGAGAGCAATATTCAAAATAATGCTTTGAAATAAAACTCAGAGTTGTTCTATGTAAAACAATTTAGAGAATGTGTTACTTCGTCACTGCGTCACTTCTGTATTCATTATATTTTATGTACTGAAAATATTTTTTGTATTTCCCCTGAGCAGTGAAGTATTGGAATTCCCTACCAGATGCAACTGTCAATATTCCAGAACCACAACAATTAGGATATGCTTTCATACACGACTAGTAACCCAGAACCACGCGCAGGGTGGGCCATATCGAGCCAGGCAAAGAACAAGTTAGGAACCGCACAAACATTGAAAGAAGCATGTCAGGCATCACAAACATGGATAGAAAAACAAACATATGGGTGAGAGAAAAGGTAAAGACATTGTTGGACAAGTCAGAAGACGGAAGTGGACATGGGAAGTTAGAATGTGTTGTTAGTTAAGGTGTTTCATGATGCGGCTATGAATTGTGTGTTCAAGTCAAGAAGTTAGGAAGTGTGTTCTCTTATCTTCTAATATACGGCTATTTTTCAAAGGCATAACCTCTTTTAATAATATCATATAAATATAACCGATCGACTTAATATAACGTAGATTCACCATCGACATTTTGGTTGACATTTTGATGGTAAAAACTCAAATATTACGTGTAAAATGTTTGGAATCAAAAACGTAAACAGAGACGACGCCAAGTTTGACAGCTAACATGAACTCATGAGAAGAGACTTCCAATTGACTTGTTAGCTGCGGACTATCAGAATTCAGTAATTCCGATAGTCTCGGTAATTCGATAATTCTGATAGTCTAAGGCTAAGCTTGGCATCACTGTGTGAAGCTAACTTGCTTTTTAACTAGCTATATTAGTATTTATTAAAAGGGAAGTTCTTATAGTTATATACAAGATGGAACATAACCTTATATATATCCCGCTAGATCACTATATCCAATACAGCACTAGTTCCTCTCGTAAACATGACTGTCAGTTCTTGCAAATTAGACACTCTGCAAACATATTTAGAAACAGCTTCTTCCCAACCACAATTAAAGAATGGAATTCTCTGCCCCCCAAACACTGTCTCAAGTAAATCGCTAAACTCATTTAAAAAAAATGTAATCCAACATTTTAACAACTAATCCAAACGACCCACCATGCGCACTGTCGTGATGTGTCCCCAGGACATTTTGCCAGTAACATATACAGATACAAATACAGATATATCGCAGTATACAATCCTTGATCAGGATTGCTCAAAGCGCTTTACACTTTCCTCCCTGGCAAACCTGTTCGATCAATTGAACATCATATCGGCTTCTCTGGGAAGCACCAAGCCATGCTGCAATTAATGAGTGAAGACCGTTCATACACAGATATCCAGATAGCCAGATTTACATTCATAACAATATAGCTAAGACAGTCATAGGCTAAGTGAACTGGTTCACTGTAGAGTTAACAACAAATTGCCCAAGGTTTGACACGGCAGCATAGGATCCAACCCATGTCCTCTTAGACTTAGTCGAGAGTCTGACGTTGTAGCCACTACACCATTACACTACTATACAACTTTTACCAATAATGTTTTTAAATAAAAGGAAACTTCAACAATTTGCGTACCACTTCTCTTGAATTTGTATGAAACTCGGCATCCCAGACACAATCTTCCAGATTAATGATATGCAGTTGTAAATTTCTGGTGAAGCCTCATTGGATGGATCCAGTTGGTTTCCACACGGACGTATATACACTGGACTGCTGTCTCCGGGTTCAAGGCCGCTAGAGTAGCGCAGCAAGGTCAACTTCGCAAAAGAGGTATAAGTTACTTCCGGTTGTCTGCTGGTTGCCTGCAATTTCGCAGTTGACCGCAGGAAAACATCGTATAAATAAGACATTTGGATAAAATCTTCCATGACATGTATGTTTAATAGAATCCTAGCAAATACGTTGTTTGGACAGTTTTTTTGAGTGAATTATTGACAACTTTAAACGGCTAAAATGCGTTGCCGCGAAACCGTAACTGACCCAGTCCCAACTACGTCTACGAAGTCGAAGTACTACGACTAGTCTGTGTTGCAATTTATCAGTAAATGAAAACGTGGCTGCTTCGGTGGTTTGGGCAAACCCAGACTAGGGAAGGAAACAATTCATCAGTTTTAATCAAAATTAATGACTTGGGATTTAGTTACAGTCACGAAATGGACTTTAGGACAAGGGCCAACATTACACACTAACACAGACAGTCACAGATGGTCTCGAGACAAGCCTTCCCCTCCACACCCGATGATCGTTACGGGAAATATAGTAGGCAGCCCTGTTGTACGCACTTCAAAAAAAAAAAAAACATAACTTAATTTTATTACGATACCTTTATTAGATCCAAAGTTATTGCAATTTAAAGACTGAAAAATGCGCAAAAAAATGGTATCTCTTATAATGTTAAATGAGCTAATTGTAGTGTTTTCTGTTGATACATATTTGAATAAGTGACTTTAAAATGGCATAACTTTGTTATTTATATAACTATTACAATACTGTTTGCCATATTTTGAAATACATTAAATGGAGTAATAATTTTTTCAATACTTATGTTTTTCACACTAGTTAATTAGCTACTCCTAGTTAAGTAATGCACTAAGTTAACAGGCCAAAACATTCTAATTACGTCCAGCCGAGTCCATAAATATGAAGATATTTATACATATTATGCGGGATGCATAACCACATTGATTACGAGAATAAGTATATATTAACTAGTCATGTAATAATAAATGAGTTGATAGGTGATAATTAGTAGGCAACCTCGAAAGACAGAAACCTTTTTTGTAAAATGCCACAATTTCCATGAAGATATTTATAATATTATATGAACATGAAATTTGTAAAACCACCTGACTTATGGTAAGAGATATAAATTAAACAATTATGTAATAAAAGATAATTAAAAATAAAGCAATTAATAAATCAATATATAATTAGTAGCCGTGCTTCATACATATACACATGAATAAAAGGCCATAATGTCCATAATTATTAAGACATTTTCACATTAATTACGGTAGTAAATAGACATTAGCCAGTAATTTCATATTTCACACTACTTTAATTAATAAGTTAATATGGGCTAATGTTAGCATGTTAACTCAACTAATGGTTATGTTTTTTATGAAGGCCTGCAGTAAATAATTATGAAGTAAATATCATGTATGCAGTGTTTAGAACCACATGAAACATTATGATCAACCATCAATAAATACATGTCATTACAACATAAATAATAACTTTATTAATACATATTATCTAAATAACAAAAAGATTAATCCATGACAATGAAGCCCAGTTGTCACACTTCACTTGTTTATGGGTCACCGTGTGTTTACAGGTTGGACAAATGCTGCAGGCTCAGTAGATATCAGTAATAAATTGTTACCGTTT
This sequence comes from Oasisia sp. SBJ-2009, assembly GCA_964017155.1. Classification (NCBI taxonomy): domain Eukaryota; kingdom Metazoa; phylum Annelida; class Polychaeta; order Sabellida; family Siboglinidae; genus Oasisia; species Oasisia sp. SBJ-2009. Next base: position 3,681,970 of record OZ024865.1, on the reverse strand, counting down.
CATGATATTCTGCATTTCAACATGAACTTGATGAAGTAATGTTTACAAATGTTCACAGTGTTTCGTCACCGACTCCAATATTTTGTGTGCCAAATGCAAGACTGCTTACTGCGTTACCCTCTATAGGGATAAAGTGCACGATGAAGAAGCTGCTCACATTACTCCACCTCACAATACTGTCTTTTTGCAATATTCACAATATTCTGCAAAATCTACCCAAGAATGTTCATAATCCAGTGTGTCCCGTGTCGTACAGAAACTGTCTAACACCAGTGTCTTGTAATTAAGTTTGTATTATTCAACGTGTATTAAGTGTCACATTCAGTGAGATAAATTATGTAAAATTATTTAGTGTATGCAGATGACGCCTATGATATATTGATGATTTTGTAAGCTATGTACCTTCACAGTTAACTGACAGATAGTGTTGTTCAGACAATACAATAATGCTGTGTTCTTGTCCATTAAAACTGCAATGCACATGTCATGTTCACAGGGACTGTATCTTTAGACGGCCTAGATATGCTGCTGTGTCATCTTCAGTCAGATGAAGCTTGTAATTATGCACACACATATTGTGTGTAACTTTCAGGTGCGAGATTTCTGAAATAAAAGAATTCAAAGTGCATGTAATAACTACAATAATTAATCAAACACATGACAGAATTATTGTATATCCATCCCAAGGATTTAAATAAATAAACTAAAAATAACAAATACACAATTCTTAGTAATGTTTACATTTCTAGAAGTAATTGCATTATTATTTATTATAATTAGCAATAGTTGTAGTGATATTTTATTCACAACAATGTCATAAAACAGGACCAGAATAAATAAATTGCACATGAACATTCATCAAAATAAAAATTACACAAATAAATAATAAATACAAGCGAATGGCAGTCAATATTGAAAACAGTTAGCAATGCCTAACTGGGCCTAGGCATAGCGATGGGCATAGGCCATGGGCAGGTATAAACTACGCAACGGGGGCCAGTGAGTATTTCGTGTAATATAAGTAGTTTTTGAAAATGTATGTTCACAAACCTAATTTTACATATTTGTCAATTAGATTGTTTGTGTAGATGCAAAACATTACCTGTTTAACGTATTCTATGTTACATATTGAGGTAATTACAAATGATATCCTTAAGTGTTCGACTCGCGAGCGTAATCGACTGGCGTTTCATTGTCACATTGTCATTGACTATACGTTTGGCCATGTTTTCACAGGGGAAGTGTCGATTACTTTACTTTTACATATACATTTTATTTTACTTTTTTTTAATATATACTATATTTACCTTCTCTCTTCAACCGGGAAGCGGTGGAAAATAATTTCCGGACATATTGTGCGACTGTTGTTGCATTTGGCCGCAGCATGGCCATTCGAGGTTTCCCCTATGTCTATGATGATCCAACGTCGAGCAGACGCCATCGTCAGTAGTACGCTTAAAACTAGATGGCGCTAGTGGTTGTGGCGTCGTATCTCTGTAAACCTATAAGAATCTTGGATATACCGATTCGTTGACTTCCACATGCATAATTTAATTACATAAATATAACCGATCGACGTAAATATAACGTACACTCACCATCTCGGTATACTGGTTAACATTTGGATGGTCACAACGCAAATATTATGTACACACTGTTTAGAATCAAAAATGTAACCAGAGACAACTCTAAGTTTGACAGCTAACCGGACCTCATGAGAAGAGGGGTCCAATCGACTCGATAGGCGTCGCAGCGGACTTTCAGAATTCCAAATTACCGAATAGGAAGCGCAAATCAGTGACTGCAGTGTGCCATAATTCGTGTCAGTGACGTAAACAACCGTAATATGTTAACGTATTGAAAGAAACTTTCAAAAACACTCTGTCTACCAGGCGTGTGGCGTGGATTTAGGGAGAGAGGGGGGATATATGACCGCTGGAGCAGTCTGTGTCATTTGAACCTTTGCTATCGTGTCCAAAGATGTGTACACAGTACACGCTAGAAAATAGGTGGCGCCATATTACATAATGTCACGTTATTTACAGCAAATTCGCGAGGAGTTGCGTATCTATGTGAAGCTGTATAAACGTATTAAATCATTGATAACACAGTTAAGGATGCGTTCTAAAACTCACTGTCACTGGGTGTGACTCATGCCCATTGTTACACTACTTGTTCTAGTATTGTCACCAACTCGGTTTCGGTCCAAATACATACTAAATCCTTTCACAGTCAGATACATATGACATTGTGAGCAAACTAAACATTAAACACAATTGAATCACAGTTATTTGTAACAATAGATGATACATATGTTTCATGTTGATGTGACTCATCACACGAGGATAATGAACGGACCCTGCAAAACAATTTTTATAAAATATCTATAAAACTCTATAGAAAATTTTCTAGAAATGTCAAAGAAAATGTTATAGAACTTCTATAGAACACTTTAGAACAAGTATTATAGAACTTTCATCGGAAATTCTATAGAACTTTCTTTAAAAGGTTATATAGAACTGTCAACGGTAATTACGTAGAACCTTTGAGTACTTCCATTAGCAAACAAGTTATAAAGCACCTTCAAAGGAAACTCTATAGAACTGTAAAGAACATCCTTTATTAAAACTTATTCCAGTTATATGGAACTTCGAATGGAAATTCTGTGGTTACTTCCTTGAGGAAAAAGCTCAACAGAAAAAAATTAACTATGTTTTACTCTATGTATTTAGAAATGTTATCAGCAAAACGTTCCCATAGATCTTCTCTACAGAACTAAAAATTATACAGAACTGCGATCGATTTGTAGATATCTAAAATAAAAAAATTCAATTTCAATGTTTTCTTCATATTACTATATTAATAATATATAATTATCGATATGTGTTATATATATATATATATATATATATATATATATATATATATATATATATATATATATATATATATATATATATATATATATATATATATATATATATATATATATAATACAGGCCTTGTCTTTTGAAAAACCTTGGAGAGCTAAAAATCGCTCTCCTCAAAATGCCCAGGAGAGCTATTGAAGAGCTAAAAATCGCCCTCCTAAAATGGCCCAGGAGAGCTATTGATATTATTGCCGAGCCTTCACACTGCAATACAACAGTCACATAGAGTGAGTGCAGTGACAGAAGTACACAGTGTGCCGCAAGAAGAAGTCTTCCCTAGACGCAGTAATTCTGTTATAATATGTTATAGGCTGAGATATATATACATCTAGCAACATTTTATACCACACATAAATGTTATCACTATCATGTCGGAAGGCAGAAATGACTACTACATTTAGGATTAAGGGAAACTACTTCTGCTAATATACATTAAATGTATTGATACGTTCACCAAGTAGTTTCCTGATTACCGAAGTGTAAGTTGCATTTTTTAGGATTTTGTAACTGGGGAGATCATTCTACGTTATAGCATTTTGAAAGTTAACGGATTTGTATTTGGAAGTGGGAATTTAGTTGATTTAGTAGTTCGATTAGTTTAGTTTGATGTTGCTATAGTTTGTGTCTGTACATATTTATTAACTGTTTAACGCGTTATTGGAGCGGATTTCGTTGAAAAGACAGACTTCGTGGCGAATTTCATTTCGTGTTTACGATCTTCGAAAATTCAAAGATGGCGGCGCCCATGGACTGACCGAAGCCGAACGATATCTCTCGTTGTCTGAACGCATTGGCGTTGATGAATATGCAGGATATTGTAAAGTAAATGTAACAAACACAGCTACATTATAAGGTAACTGCAACAGTTATTGTGATATGCAGCATAAAGTGTGGTGTTCAAGCGAAAAATTAATCTCGACTTTAAACAAATATGTTCCAACGCCCAGGTGCGCGGAAAATCGCCCTCCCAAAAGTAACAGAAGGAGCGCGATGGAGCGCGAGCTCAAAAGGTAAGGCCTGTATATATATATATATATATATATATATATATATATATATATATATATATATATATATATATATATATATATATATATATATATATGTAAGCCTAAAGGCAGCTTAGGTCGACCAGTGCCTAGAGGACCGGCTTATGTCGACCAGACGTATTTTTTTATTTAATACATTTATACATTTTCCAAAGATGTAAAATTGGAACATTGTTTCTAATACTAATGTTTAACACATAATGAAAGTTCATCAAAATATTTCAATAAATAAATCGGTCTACAAAAAACCGCGTAATGCATAGATGCCGATTTATGTAGACCGGAGCAACGCCGGAAGCTGCATATATTTAGTTAGCCTTTTTGCGGTAGACGCCGAATGTAGCTATGTTGTGATACCTGTTTATGTAGTAAATTTAACAATTTAGTGAATGCTGTAAAATTAATTGCCGAATACCAACGGTAACACCAACATTCGAGGGATTTATCAGTCCGCAACATAGACAAAATGCAAGTTTTACTAATTTACACATAATAATATAGCCTTTTGCATCAGTATGAAGCATATCATACACTGAACACGAAACACCCTTCGTTCGATATATACCATAAAAATAGATTTATAAGAACTTTGACCCGGTACACATAAGCCGGCACACAATATACTCAAAAATATGCACGGCGCTGGAGAAAACATGCTCAAAATCACTTAAGATGTTGTTCGTTTAAAAATTAATTACGCAGAGTACTTCACTGTCATATGTACTGTGTGCACAAGCAATGGTACTGGTCAATTCAATTGTGTTAATTGTGAACTAACACGTCGAATCTTTATGTAGACCAGTTTTGGTCTATATAAAACAGCGGTCTACATCGAGTTTTAAAGTCAAGATTCGTTTTTCGCTTGAACAACACACTTTATGCTGCATAATACAATAACTGTTGCAGTTACCTTATAAAGTTATGTGAGGGAAATGTAGCTGTGTTTGCTAAATTTTCTTTACAATATCCTGCAAATTCATCAACGCCAATGCGTTCAGACAACGAGCGATATCGTTCGGCTTCGCTCCATCCATGGGCGCCGCCATCTTTGAATTTTCGAAGATCGTAAACACGAAATGAAAATCGCCACGAAGTCTGTCTTTCCAACGAAATCCGCTCCAATAATGCGTTAAGCAGTTAAGAAATATGTACAGACACAAACTGTAGCAACATCAAACTCAACTAAAAACTAATCGAACTACTAAAACAACTAAAATCCAACTTCGTAATACAAATCCATTAACTTTCAAAATGCTACAACGTAGAACGATCTTCCTAGTTACAAAATCCTAAAATAATGCAACTTATACTTGTGTAATCAGGAAAATACTTGCTGAACGTATAAATAAGTATGTTAGCAAAAACATCGTAGTAAAATCTCAAAATGTACCGAGTGACCCCAAAACACCTTTACGACGCGTTTACGTGCAAATACGCCTAGCGACTTCCGACGGGTTTTCCTAGACCGCCATATATATATATATATATATATATATATATATATATATATATATATATATATATATATATATATACTCGGTACATTTTGAGATTTTGCTACGATGTTTTTGCTAACATACTTATTTATACGTTCAGCAAGTATTTTCCTGATTACACAAGTATAAGTTGCATTATATATATATATATATATATATATATATATATATATATATATAGATATATATATATATATATATATATATATATATATATATATATATATATATATATATATATATATATATATATATATATATATATATATATATATATATATATAAGAAACAATTACCCAAATGCAATACAAAAATCCAGGTTAGGCGCGCGCTGATTGGCTGCCGGCCGGCCGAAGCAGGAAACCGTTACAAATGAAATTCGCTGGAGGTCATGTCCGCCGGTTTAGTAGTGCGAGCGACGTCATAGACGTGACGTATTACGTACGGTTCCCAACTGCCTGTCGGATTATATTCAAAATAATGATTTGAGTGTATATTCGCACAAGAAAAGGAAACGCAGTATCGCATTCCGGTAAGTTGTGTGCACATATATGTATTTACAATGTATCATGTGTTAAAGTAGAGGTACCTAAGTCAGACACCTTTGTTATTGGTGTTTATATGTACATACATACATACATACATACATACATACATACATACATACATACATACATACATACATACATACATACATACATACATACATACATACATACACACACTCATACTCACACTCACACTCACACTCACACTCACACTCACACTCACACTCACACTCACACTCACACTCACGCACACACACAAAAACATACACACACACGCACACGCACGCGCACGCTCACGCGCACGCGCATGCGCACGCGCACGCGCGCGCGCACACACACACACACACATGCACACACACACATTATTGTTTGTATAATACAATAATATACTATTTTTGCTAAATGGCCATTACTCGTGCCAATAACCACTACTCATCGCCACCTGTTCAGCATCAACATTAAGTAACATGTTTAAGACATTTCTTAAGTTTCCTTTTACTGCAGCAATGAGAAAAGGGAATTGTCTCATGGTCGGGACATAATATATTGTAAAAAAAAATATCGGCCGTTAAATCGGATTTTATAAATATCACGAATCAAGTCGCGAAGCTTATTAATTGACAAACAAATTGAAAATAGTTGTTGTACGAACATCAGGCATTTCTAGTGTTAAACAAAATGGTGCTTAACACTGTATTCTCAGTCATGAATCCTGCTTGGTTATTAAGGAGTGTTATTCAAAGCTAGTGTTAGCCTTTTATACATACTGCTCGAACCTGTTATACAGACTTCTCCAACAACGACGACAGTGGATTGAGGTTATACCACGTCAACCCAGGAACACTGATAACAATCGGAATCGGAATCGGAAGAAGGCAGAAATTAACCCACATGTACAGTTTTGGAGAAAGTCATGTGATGCATGTCAGACTTGAATTGCATGCAACATAAAAACACCCATGAAGCATTCATGAGAAAGAGAGAAGGCGGTTAATCACGCACTAGCAAGAATGTAAAAAACAAAACAAATTCTAAACTTATGATTTTCCTTCACGAGGGACAAGATGATAAATTAACTGACTAAATAAATGTTGCAAATAAAACCTTGCTTTGACCCCATGACATAGCCGCAATTATTGCTGACAGTTCCTCTCCCGGTTATGCCTTCCACCATCGACCACGTGGAGCCGGGCGAGGTGGTGTTTTTGGGTTTCTCATTTTAATTAACTGTCTTGACTATTTCTTCTTTGAGTCAGTATGTGTTGACATACACAATTCCTACTTCTCCTCATATTATATTTGTATTTATCGCCCTCCCGGTCACCCAGTTAATTTCTTCACACATAATGTTGCATTGCTTGTTATTGTAATCTTCATTTTAATACACCGTTATCAGCAGCTACCAGGTTTAATTATATACTGGCATAGTTTGATACAAAACAATATGTAACTTTGCCATGGCCAATGGCTCGACCTCATGACAACTGGCTCGTCCTGTGAAAAAATTCAGACAACCACAGTTTCACACGCCTTTCGGATCAAAACATAGTAATTGCTACCAGTTCCTATAACCCCACCCGTATCCAAACATAACATTTTTCACGTAGCCTGATTAATTTTAAACTATCATCAAAAATAACCCACAACAGCTAAGGAAATTCAAAAGTAAAGACTTACACAGGCGGCTTGCTCCTGTTCCAACACAGGCGTCAATCAAGTCATTGCGTGACTATTTCAGCGTAGCATAGAAAACCTGATCACTTTTTCCAAACACATACATCAATTCAGATTATCACACCAGACGCCTTTGTGTTAAATTTCGGAGTAGCGGTTGATGAACATTTCAGTTATAAAAATATATATTGAAAACATGTCTCCGAGGTCTTCGCCGAATTCGCCGGCAAACACGTTGTTGTTAAATGTTACGTTGTTAAATGATTTCAACAGCTGAATACCTGACTACTACAATTCCCCCTTTACAATACTGCAAGTAATTTATCAAGCAACTCTTCAACTTGCCCACAACTGTTTGGCAAGGGTAGTCACACGTTTTTCTCGTTTTCCTCGCTCAGTGCTCCTTCTGAAAACATTGCATTGGCTCCCTAAGCGCTAGAGTATTAGTTTCAAGATTTGTACAACAGGAAATTCCAGACAGCTACGATCAGTCAGTATTAACCCTCTTTACATGTCTCGGGTGAAAACGAGCTCTTTCTCTTTGCCGCACCAACTCAGTGGCGTTCATTTCCTGCCAGTGTTAAATTAGACTATCATTCCGCCGGCGTCTAAAACCCTATCTCTTTAATCCTCCTTAGATTCCTCCTTCATCCATCCCTCGACGACTCACGCACTGTTTACGATTACAAGATTACTTAATCCTTTGTTTTTTCGCGCCATAGATTTTGATCTTCGAGGATATTGGCAAATAGAAGTCATTGTTATGTCAACGTTTTCTCCTGCAATCAAGTTTGACGTGTGTTCTGTTTAATTTCGTGTAACTTTAAAAGTATCCATCATAATTGGATAGTGTTTACAGTACAATAAAGTTAACATACACAGCTACATTTCCCCCACATAACTGTTTAAAGTAACTGCAATAGTTATTGTGTTATGCAGCATAACGTGTGGTGTTCGTGTGAATAATGAATATAGACTTTAAAACACGTTTTTGTTCCTGCAATTAAGTGTAACGTGTGTCTTGTTTAATTTTTGTTGTAACTGTTGGAGTACTCACCATAATTGGATAATACGTTCAGTGCAGTAAAGGTATCAAACACAGCTACATTTCTATCACAGAACTGTATAAGGTAACTGCAGCAGTCATTGTATTATGCAGCATGAAGTGTGGTGTTCGTGTGAAAAATAAATCTCGACTTTAAAATGCGCCGATATTACATGTTATGAATATTGTTTTTGGCATTGTTATCACGCCAAAGCGGTAATTATTATTGATAATATGTATCACTTTTGAATTACGCTTATACGTGATTGTTTTTATTGGAAATATGTGTAATCTCAATGAGGTACCACAATAACTAATCGGACAGAGGACGCTCTGACACAACTAGGGTCTTTGTGCCGTCTTGTACATATTCTTGACGTGTGTAAAATGCGGCACCGTTTTGCAGAACATTTTGTGGAACGCTTGTTTAAATCATCCTACAATCATCTGTTGAACTTGCATGACTGCGATGCAAAACATAGCTAAATATGGATATATTCTGACATGTCCATCAATGTGAAGGTATAATATGTACATTAATGAACATTTACAACCGATGCAACGTCGACTGGTGGCCTGACGACAGGTGTGCTGGCTCGATGCTAGAAATTATGTTTAAAATCATATACAGCTGGCCGTATGCATCAAACGAGACTGCTACGTCTTCACACATAGTTAAATATTGATATATTATAACATGTCCGTCAATATGAAAGCATAATATCTACGTTAATGTACACATACAGTCGATGAAACGTCACGGGACGTTCGATTGAATTCAGTGCCAATATGACGTTGTTTTGGCTGTTCTATCTATTGACCACATATACGGCATGCTGTTCTGTATATTGGCCACACGTAGCCTACGGCATGCCCATATGCAAACTATCGCTGGCTACGCGCCTGCATGGTTAATAGCTAATTGAGGATGATTTAGACAAGCGTTCAGCAAATGCAAAACATGCAAACAAATCCACGTTATTCGCTGGAGGCGCTGATACACAACTAGGGTGTAGTTGCGTATTAGCGTTTCTAGCGACTAACGTGGATTTGTGGAAGCCCATTGCTCCTGTTGAACCGATTAGCACTCAAGTCGAGCATTGACGGTCACCCCGAATCTACTCAGGTCATCCATAGCCGGCCAGCGAATACATTATAGCGTTTGAAATCGGTTTACGTGGTTGCTTCTAGTGATTAAGAGATGCAATAAATGCGACACCTATCTAGACATATAACATAAAATTGTAACTATTTTGGATACATCCGTTCTCAAAAATATTTACCGCGTTTTCGAAAATTTCCTCCAACCAGGAGTTGGCCACATGTACAGCTAATAATATGTGTAATATATTATGATAAGTTTTATACCAGTATGTAGATAATTTAATGTTCTTTTAAATAAACCCAACTTGTAGCAGTAGAAATCCAAGCATAAAAAGGTTTCACCGCAACAAAGTATTTACTTTACCAAAAGTTTCAAAATGGCATAGTGTCAACCAAGAAATGGTCAACATATGTTAAAGATATATAACAACAGTTTTGACACCACTGTGTAGGTAGTTTTATTATCTACAACATGCATACAGCAATTGCGAGAATTAAATAATAAAGGTGCTAGAGCAAAGACAATGGCGCAAGCACACTTTTTAAATATCTAGGCAAAATATTTGAGGAGCCACAGGCTTCAAGTTAAAATAGGCTGCGTGCTAATGGGTTAACTCGAACTTCCACTGTTTCCTTATCGGTAAGCGCCATCTAGCGTATTGCGAACAACGTCAAAGGCATAACGTTTTACGTACGGTTGCTAATAGTTTGTTGCATTATATTTAAAAAAACAATTTGTGTGCAACTTCGCACACAGAAAACGCAATACCAGATCCCGGTAGGTTATGTGCATATACAAGTAAGTATATTATACATACACACACACACATATATATATATATATATATATATATATATATATATATATATATATATATATAACCATATATGTTTATACAAAATATGTGTTTGTGTAGGTGTGAGGGCATAACGTATATAACTATGAATAAGTGTTCGTTTATATTCCACAGAAAATTACTTTAAATGAATTTCTATTATTTTATGTCAATGCATGTTTGTATTTAAGGCAATGCAACATGCACCCATCTGATTTTTAATTGTGTAATTATCTAAGCCAATTAAAGCTCATAAGAAAAGTATATATTATAAAGATTGAAATCCGTGTTTTCTCATCTCGGGTTATGGCATATTAATCAGTATATTTTGACATAATTTACTTCCGCGAGGTTGCATATCATGTATGGTTGAAAATGATTTTCTACAAATATTACAAAATGTATAAAATAAATAGTATTAACAAGGGTTTTTGTTAAATCTAAAAGAAACATTTGACAATATTGCATTTTGGGTTTCAGTGAACTAATATGAAATCCTTATTGATCCTGCTCGTTCTGATGGCCAAAGCGCTGGGTGAGTAACATCAATGAAATCGTGTGAGTCAGCAGTGATCTCATCCGAGATAAGACCGAAACGATATGCACGAAGCAAACGTAATGTCTTGAGAGGAACAATTCCTAAAAACTCAAAAGCGAGGGTGCCAGCTCCTTAGTTTTATTGTTTCATTCAATATTACAGCGTTATTACTACAAATTGCATGTTGAAGGTTTACTGCCTGCTAATCTGTCTTTATCAAGGTCGCAATTTGAAATATAACTCCCGCAACACGTACAAATGGTAAACAAAACATACAGTTTCAAAACGAATGAATGAATGAATGAATGAATGAATGAATGAATGAAAGTTTATTTAACAACAGCAACACAGGAATATACAATATAGTATGAAAAATAATACAATACATAATGGTAACGACAATACAATACAATATCGGTGCTGTTGTTAAAAGGACATAGCAGAAGTCATATGACTTGTAAGGCGCTATGCCCTTCTCAACTAAAATGCGTAATAGTTATAGTAAAAGTTATAAGATTTAATACAAACCAACAATAATATTTTTTTTCATTGTGTTAATTGTTCATAAATACGAAGAAAGTAACGTCGCCTTAAAATGTTCTTAAATTGTTGTAAACTTGGCAACTGTCTTATATTACTTGCAAGACCGTTCCATACGTGTATACCTCAAACAGTAATTGACAGCAGTCTATGGGTGGTGTTCGCTTTTTTAACATAAAATAGTTTAGATTGTCTGGTATCATGCTTGTGTACGGCTGCAGTTGGTTCAAAGAACGCTTGTACACGACCTTCTAAACAGTGGTTGTTTGCTTTATAAAGCATAACCATAGTCCTATGTGTAATTAAATCTTGAAGTTTAAGAATTTTTGAGCAGTGAAAAAATACAGATGTATGACCATGGAAATCAAGACTATATATTATTCGTTAAGCTTTTTTCTGTAGCAGGGAGAGTTTTCTTAGTCTAGACGGATACGTATTTCCCCATATTTCACAGCAATAAGACATGTATGGTTCAACAAGTGATTGATATAACGTGCGTAATGCTTGAATGTCAAGAACATCCTTTGTTTGATACAAAACACCTATGCTTTTTGATACCTTCGTTTCAACCGTTTTTATCTGCTCTCTCCACGTTAAGTTTTCATCAATGATTACACCAAGGAATTTTGTATGTGACACCTACTCAATGTTCTTTCCATTCAAAATAATGTTTACTGTTGGTCTAAGTTGTTTTTTATTTGTAAACATGATAAAATTGGTTTTGATCACATTAAGAGATAATTTATTAACTCTGAACCATATATCTAGTTTTTCTGGTTCGTTATTTACTGTACATGTTATATCCACAATATTCCTAGTTGAGTAAAAAATGCTAGTGTCATCTGCAAACAAAATAATATTAAGCAATTTTGACACTTCACACATGTCATTTATATATAAAATAAATAGTACTGGGCCCAGGATTGATCCTTGTGGGACTCCACACTTGATATTCTTTAGCTCTGAATTACTGTGGTTATAGCACACATACTGACCATGATTGGCTAAATAACTTTTAATCCAATCCAGTGCCAAACCCCTTATTCCATAACATTGTAACTTACTTAGCAGTATTTTATGATCAACGGTGTCAAATGCTTTCTTCAGATCAAAAAAGACCCCAATAGTGCTTTCTTGTTTATCTATTGCTGAAGTTACCTTTTCGACAAATTCGGTTAACGCTAATGAAGTTGAGTGATTACTTCTGAAGCCATATTGCCCGTCAGTCAATATGTGATGATTTTCAATGAATGACATTAATCTTTTATTAAATATTTTTTCTAGTATTTTGGAGAATTGGGGTAACAGTGATATAGGTCTATAGTTAGACATTTTGAGACGATCTCCTGATTTAAAAACATGAATCACTTTTGCTGTTTTCATGTCATTTGGAAATATTCCGGTGATTAATGATCTGTTAAAGATATAGGTTAAAGGTCTTACAATTTGCTTTATTACATGTTTAACAGTTTTCATGCTGACACAATTTCGGTTACTTCTTTCTCAGTAACGGGATACATATACATTTACGCTGATACCTGTTTTTTTTTAGAAAGTCAGTCGGTGGTGTTCCCTGGCATGGCTCTATACTGTTAGATACGATTGTACCTATGTTAACAAAGAAGTTATTGAAATGATTAGCAATTTCTTCGTTGTCTAATGTTACTCGATCGTTATCAACAATGAATTCATTTGAATATTTTGCTTCCGACTTTCTTTTGCCAATTATTGTGTTAAGAATTTTCCACGTTTCACTAGTGTTGGCCTTACACTCTTCGAGTTTGTGTCTATAATAGTTCTTTTTTTCAATACGCAAGATTTTTGTTAACTTGTTTTTGTAATTTTTATAGCGACTTTCTGTTAACAATGACCTTCTTTTTAGAAATGCTAAGTACAAGTTATTTTCTTAATGCAAGCATTTTTTAGGCCTCTTCATAACCAAGGTTTTTCATTCCATTTAGTGTTGTTTGGATACCAATCAATCACTTTATTGTCCTTAAAAAGGATATGCATTGTACAACTCATGATCTACAATATGTGGGATGATCACAACAAAATGAATTCCAGATGTATCCACTATAAGAACAGTTCAACCGGTTGACAGCAATATGAATCATTTAGCATTCAACATTCTAATGGCCACAGGCACAAAACTCCTGCTATAGCGAGATGTTTTACATTTTATACAACGGTATCTCCTTCGAGACGGAAGTACATGGAAGAACGTAGAGAGCGGGTGATCAGACTCAGTAGCGACAGCACGAGCTTTCTTCAAAATTGCATGGTCAATTATTTCGGAGAGCATTGGTGTAGGCAAGCCAATGATCTTGGCGGAAACGTGTGAGATTTTCAGAAGCCTGTTACGGTTTCTCACCGAAAGAGCAGGGTAGTAACAAATGCTGCAGTATGTTATGAGAGGTTCAATTATGCTACGGTAAAGACGTAGAAGAAGATACATTCTTATTTTGACAGGACAAGCATTGTTGTAGGTGTTAGTTAGTATTTGCATAAATTGCAAGTATGCTAAATTGGGATTATATTCGTTTAGTACAGTTTCCCAGTTTGAATGGCTTAAGTCTGGTTCAAATTTGCTTAGTGCTTCATCGTCCAATATTCTGTTATACTTCACGTTTTGATCATTATTATTTGTCACGTAAGTACTATTATCACACAGAACGAAAGTTGGCATATGATGATCCGTAGCATCGCTTAAAACAATGCCGCACATTTTGTTTCTGCATAGCTCAGAACAGAAAATGTTATCTATTATAGTTGCTTTCGTGCCTGTTATTCTTTTTGGCCTGGTGATCAAGGGATACAATCCAGAACTGAACATTTGATCAACGAAATATTTCGATTCAGTTTGTTCTTCACAGTGTAATAGATCTATATTAAAATCACCACATATGTACACCACGTTACTGGTAAGATTTCCTAGTATATATGATTAATTTTCCTTAAATTTGCTAATGCTAGTATTCGGGGCTCTATATATATACAGCCGACATTGATTTTTGAATGTTTAGTGATCTGTAGTTCAATAAAAATACTTTCGAAACATTCATCAATCGTATATGATATGTTCCGCTGGCATCTATTAGGAGATTGACAATTTCTAAGTAGAGATTCGCATACAAATATGGCAACACCACCGCCTGTTTTGTTGTTTCTGGAGTTGCAGTACAATTTGTAACCTAAAAATGCGTCATGAAGATTAGTTACTTCATTTCCATCCCAATTGTTTTCTTTAAACCAAGTTTCCGAAATAGCAATAATATGGAACTTATACTCTAGTTCTCGGAGAGTGTCCTTAATCTTATTTAAGTTTGCTTTTAGACTCCGGACATTGAAGTGTATAACACTCAGATTGTTTGCCCGATCAGTACCGCTAAAGTTTGTTGAAAACTGTGCAGGGGTGAAATATCTGCACTGTGTAGGCAAGTCATTATACAATAAACATTCAGTGTCTATTTCGTGTTCGTAATATATTTCAGTATGTACAGGCATTATGAGTGTTCGTCGTTTAATGACTTTGCATTTGCGTGCTTTTAATCACGATCTCTTACCACTAACTTGTCAAACGACAGGTAAGCGATCTTTCCTTCTTCGCGTGCTTTCATCATTTTGGGGAGAAGTTCTTTGCGTCTCGCCATAATTCTCTGCGAGAAGTCTTCGTTCACATATATTCCATGAGGTCGTTTTTTCTTGGCCGCCGCAAGCACGAGCTCGCGGTCTTTGTACTGGGCGAATTTGACCACGATGGTCCGGGCTTTCGATCCGCTCGATCGTCATGGCGCGTACTTGAGTTTCCGGAAGTTCCAGCGATGTCGTCATTTCTCGGCGCACCTGTTTTTCCGCCTGCTCCCAGGTTTCGTTTTCTGCGTCCGGAATGCCGTCGAATCGCAGATTGCACCGTCGGGACTGGTTTTCCTGGTAGTCGACTGTGCGTTCAACTTTGGCGATGGTGTCTTCACAGTCGCGCAGTTTTCTTGCCAAAAAACCAAAATTGTTTGGCAATAAAGCCCAGGTGAGTATAATTAGTCGTACCATTTGATGGGACTACGGTTAACTATGATCACCTGGGTTTTATTGCCAAACAATTTTATTTTGAAACTGAATGTTTTGTTACCATTTTACGTATTGCGTAATAGTATTGCCAAACTATACTACCATCACTTTTACTGCTTGGCCAACTCTGGACATAGGAGCTGGCGTCCTCCCTTTTCAAGTTACACTCACCATAAAGCTGATAACCAATATAATTGATTACACCAGTATGACAAGTACGTTAAACCAGTTTAGCTATTTACCTAACACATAACTATAACTGTAGCGTTTGTAACTATAACCATCATCACCAAATGTTGATAAAGGACACCAGGCACATATCAAATAAATACTCTTATTGTCGGGGTATACATTATTCCGACAATTGTAGCATTACGTGTTCAACCATATTCTAGTGACATATACAACCAGTAGGGTGGCGACATTAGATCGGTTGTTCAATTAACACTGCCTTCCCCTTCACAACATTTACATACTCTGTGAAGTGGAGTAGTTGATATTTCTCAGCGTTCATTAATATGAATATTTCAGGAGAACTAATATATATTGAATTATTTAGTATGTTGGTATGTTGGCCTTTCACGATGCTGATGTTTGTATGTGAAATGTTCTCTGTCTTCAATGTACCTAAGTACAGTTAATTATAACCTACAAAAGTCGTTCTGAGTTGTATGCAATAATATGTTGAACATATTTGCAGGCTACATTCCTGCCTCTTTTACATGTCGGGTTGACGTCATACTGGTTATAGACAGCTCAATCAGGATAACTGCTGAAAACAACTCAGAGATTTTAAACTTTATCGAGAACGTTGTTAATGGACTCCAACTATCAGACACCAATACGCGGATTGGCTTCATATCCTTCAACGATTTCGACAAAAGCATTGTAAGTTAAACTGTGTTTTACGAAATAGATCATAACAGCAATAATTATCCCCAGGACCATATTATCATTCGTTTGCAAACAATGTTTTTGTTCCTATAGCTAACTACAAAATAGGAAATAGTGCTTTTTATGTAGGTACGCCAATAATCAGGAATCAGCTCCGTATTACAATTATAAACTCTCACTTTTCGTAACGATTTCATTTGGTGTTATAGTACTTTTCCACCATCATTTGTGGCGATTCCATATCCCAA
>OZ024865.1:3650000-3657500 GCA_964017155.1 Oasisia sp. SBJ-2009 | reverse complement strand
TTCCATCTCCTCCAAGTGCTTTGCCATCTTTCAGGCCGGCGATTGCTTTAGCCATCTCATCCATAGTTGGAATCTCATCTAGGCTTGTCTTGATAATGCGCTGCGGGATGTTGTCCAAAGCTTCGTGATCTATGTCTCCAGGGACGTTGAGTAGCTTCTGGAAGTGTTCACTCCATCTTGCCACAACTCTCTTGCTGTCAGAGAAGGTCTCCATTCCATCTGCTGATTTCAGTTGAACAGGTCCCTTCTTTTTGGATCCCCACACTTCCTTCAGTCCATTGTAGAAGCCCTTCATGTTGTTACTGTCAGCAGCTCTCTGCAGCTCCACTGCCTTCCTTTCCCACCAGTCTGACTTCAGTGCACGGGTGTGCTTTTGTAGCAGTCTGCAGGCGTCTTTATATGATGCAGTGGTGGATCTAGTGCTCCTGGTTTGCAACACTCTCTGGTGGGCTTGGTCTCTTCTGCTCATAAGAGTTTGTAGCTCATGGTCGTTGGGGTCGAACCAGTCCTGTAGTTTTCTGTCTGGCTTGCCAAGATATGTCTTGGCTGTGTTGTACACGACCTGCTGCAGAGCTGCCCATTTCTCGTCTGGTGTTGAGTTTTCCTTCTCCTTCCATTGGGCGATAGCCCTGTCCATCTCCTGCTTAAAACTCTCCCTATGGCTGGTGGTACTTAGTTTTGCTGTGTTGAGATTGGTCGGCTTACTTGTTCCTTGCCTGCTGTGCTTTTGTCGTATTCTGAAAGCCACTTTTGACCTCAGCATCTGGTGATCGGTCCAACAGTTTGCTCCACGCATGGCTCGGGTACTGTGGATGTCCATCTTATCCCGACACCTCGGGATGATGAAGTCGATCATATGCCAGTGTTTCGAACGAGGATGCATCCAGGTGGTCTTGCGTTCATCCTTCTCCTTGAACATGGTGTTCGTCACTATCAATTCGAACTCAGAGCACAGTGCCAGTAGAATCTCGCCATTGGAGTTGTATTTCCCAATCCCATGTTTGCCCATGACCAAGGGCCACTTGTCATTGTCTGTTCCTATCCTCGCATTGAAGTCTCCTATAAGCAGTAGTTTATCTGTACGAGGGATGCCACTGAGCACACTTGCCAGCTGGTTGTAGAAGGCCTCCTTGTTTTCGTCTGGGTTTGTCATTGTCGGAGCATACACGCTGATAATTGTAGCAAAGTTGTCCTTGCTCAGAGGTAGTCTCATCGTCATGATTCTGTCACTTACTGGCCGTGGCATTTCTGTCAGCTTTGTGACAATATCTTTTTTGATAGCAAAGCCCACTCCGGCCTCCATTCTTTCTCCTTCGGGTTTGCCACTCCAGAAGAAAGAGTATTCCAAGTCGTTGAGACTACCAGACTCTGAGAACCTTGTTTCAAATAGGGCGGCGATGTCGATGTTGTATTTGGCAAGTTCCATTGCTACTAGTGCCGTACGTCTTTCTGGTCGGTTAGCTCCTTCTCGGTCGAGGAGAGTCCTGACGTTCCATTGTCCAATAGTCAGTAGTTGTCTTCTTTGTCTTCTTCTTGCTAGCTGATTTTTCACTGTCGATGGAAGATGAGGTCGAGCAGCGCGGTCCTTGTTAACCCGGGCGACGGCCGATCCGGTATCATGTTTCGTGCAGTTGTACATTTCATGGAAGCTGCTAGCAAAAATTGTTGAAGTGCCGCTGGCTTTTGCAAGTTACTAGCGACACTCTCTCGGGGAACAAATAGAAGTCTCACACCGGCAAGAACATGTCGAGACAGGCGCAAACTATTTCTCCCTGCAGTGGCTGGTCGAGAGATGTTGGGAGTTCCATGCATCAACCGCCCTTGATGCTGCCACAGTGACATGGTTTGCTGGTTAGGGTTTGCTCCCTTAGTCTTCGGTTCTGATAAGAACCTGTACCACAAGGCAGTGGTTTACAACGCTGCATGGCAGGGGCGTCAAACTCCCTGAGGTATTGCAATACCTGCATTGCAATACCTGCATACCTATTGTATATATATATATATATATATATCATATATATCATATATATATATATTATTTATAAACGTATACATGCCTATATATATATATATATATATATACATATATGTGCTTATATATATATGCATATATGTATATGTATATGTATATATAGTATGTATATATATATATATATATACTTTTTTAGCATATATATATATACTTTTTTAGCATATATATATATACTTTTTTAGCATATATATATATATATATATATATATATATATATATATATATATATATATGCTAAAAAAGTATATATATATATGCTAAAAAAGTATATATATATATATATATACTATATATACTATATATACATATACATATATGCATATATATATAAGCACATATATGTATATATATATATATATATATATATATATATATGTGCTTATATATATATGCATATATGTATATGTATATGTATATATAGTATATATATATATATATATATATATATATATATATATATATATATATATATACTTTTTTAGCATATATATATATATATACTTTTTTAGCATATATATATATATATATATATATATATATATATATATATATATGCTAAAAAAGTGTATATATATATATATATATACTTTTTTAGCATTGGCAATATATCGAATTGCCCAAGCCGTTGTTGTAATGAGAAGAAACATACACAAAACATAACACACCAAATTTACGATACCATATTAGTGCACCGTTATTATAATCAAATATCATGTTAACTCTGAACCTGAAGACAATATTACGCAAAATTTAATTATTATATAATCCCTAAGCGTGAAATGTTGAAATAAATATATTTTAGCTTACAATCGCACGGTGACGTGGAAGACGGTGTCGTATTTCTTGCGAGTGGCGTCTCCGCCCAAACTCGGCTCGTGTAAAGTTACACCGTCTGAAGGTATTTCTCTGGAGGTTATGTTTACCGTCAAGTGTTTCGGTTTCTCGGACGATGAACTTGTATATTCCTTCTATATCGACCCCGGGGAATATTATTGCTGCAAGCACGGTGAGTTAGTAAAGTTGAGCAAGTGTTGGCATCCATGCTATTCACTATAAGCAAAATATCGCGATGTATCTTTTTGTTCATGTTGTAATATACCAATGTACATACATTATACAGGACTAGACAAAACGTGCCATACGTTCACATTACCTAGTACTAAACATATGTACTAACCTGACAAATATGTCACATGTCCAGTAAAATTGATATATTTGCGAATATACACACATGTTACAACTAGAAATAATGTAATTGGCTAAGTGGAACTTATATATGGGTAATTTATATAGGTTGATTCCCTAACGCTTGGGCCTGACCTCTAGTAGCATATGTAGTTAGTTGTTCATCAAACGATTGTGAATGATATCGTAATGTTTGGGAAATAAAGAACACAACTGTTTTTTTTGTAATTTACAGGCTTGTTGCTTTATGTCAACGAAAAAGATCCTGTCATGCCGGCCACGATGTTGCCAACCAAACATACATATAATTATACTGCCACCATAAGGATAGTCGTTACTGATGAAACTGGAGCAACGGGCTTTGTCGAAGTCCCCGTCAAAGTAAGTTATGCTAAACTGGTATTGGTCCGTTTTCAAGGATAACTGATTAAAATATTAATATTATAATGGTTGAAGAGCGTATATTGTTATGCGTTCTACCCACATTAAATTAGTGAAATGTGAAACAATGAACTGGTTACCTCGTAGAACAAAAAACATTTTTTTGTGATTCGCAGTTGCTGCGTTCGACCTCAGACACAGTAGATGTGAACAAGCTGAGACAACTGCTTCAAAGAAGAAAAAATGACATTTCCGGTAAATATGCAACTATCACTATTCCGTCGTGGAATGACGCAACTGATAGTAGTATTGTTCCATAAACAAATTACACAGATACATGTTGTATAGCTAAATTAATAAATGCGCATATAAAACATTGTAGTAAATGTTCATAATTTGTAACGCGAAGAAGACCTGGCGTTTGCAATGCTTGTTCGCCTTTCGCAAAATTGCTGTTAGTACGGTAGCTTTTATACCCGACTTTGCTTGACGTTGTGTGCATTAAAATAATACATCGACAAGAATCACTACATCACCTTATAACAACTGTTACACACATTCCTCTGAAACGAAGGGAATATACGTTTATGAGCTGGCATAGTCAATTACAGTTGGTAATTCATCATTGGCTTGTAGGCGGCTACGAGCAACGATCTATCTACCAAACATAACACTTTGAAACTAAATTGTGAGTAAACTTGCTTATTGTGGCGGATAATGATTGCATTGCCTTAATTATGTTATTTGCGTAAGCCTTTATGTAATGATGATGACGACGATGCAATTTATTTTGTTAGAGTTTTCTAGTGTGGCCCATGCTGCACTGGCTGCAATGCAGGATTCACCACAAGGTACCGAGGAATCAACTGCTGAAGTAAGTTGAATATGTACAGTTATATGTGTACATAAAATAAGTGAATTGTTGATAGTACTTATATCCAATAAATAACTAATGCGATATCAGTAAATCCAGAGAGAACGAATTGTTTCCACATGTACACTGAGTGATCATATCTAACGTGTTTGTAATGTTTCGTTGTTGCAGATGGTAGAATTCATAGTTAAATCAGTGAGTAATGTGGAGAACACTGACCTCGCAACAGTTCGTTTCAAATCAAGTATTTTGCTTGAATGCGCAGCAGCAAATGTAACGTCTACCCCCGAAGTCCAGGTAAACCACTACGTATGCACTAATGAATGTACTGGTACCAATTTTAAATATACGAATGTATGAAAATATGAATGTATATGTGTATGCATGCATGCGTGCATACGTGAATACACTGATTGAATTTGTACGTACGTATGTATTTGGTTTGTATATGTAATTGTGCATGTGCGCGAAAACGATGCCACATATATATCCATTTCGCACAACATTTCAATGTAAAATATTATTATTTATCAGTTTCGTTGAAGGAAATACACATTTCCCCAACGAGTTATTCTATATATCCGGCTAGGAACAAAAGGGTAATTAATGTTTAAGCTAGCATAATGAATATTCATTATATCGTTACCACCAATAACTGGCAATAAGCTATATTGCTAATCCAGCCTTTCTCAGTTTGCTACAGCAACGTCCTTACACGAAATGACGATGTATTTGGAACAAATGACTTCGCGATTTACCGAACCTGACGATGTCGTGGCAGCAGATGAAACTCCATCCGCAATTATTGAAACTAGCAAGTAAGCATGTGTAATTTTATCTTGATCTGACTGTCACTGGGTCATGCCGGGATATATACATATATGGTCAGTTATCACGAAACGTCGACAGAATCTGCTTTTGGAAGGTAAATTTAGAATTCAATATTTCACGTTTTCCTTTTCGTAACTAATAACAAACATGTCAAGATATACATGAAATACATTTGGGTAGCTTAATTAGTAAAACGGCTCTTTGACATACCTTTGAAGTTGGGTGTCCGTGTTGCGCGATACCGAGCGTATGCACACACATAGTGTATCTAATATACAGGTTATGATATTTCCTTTTTTCGCTAAGTGTTTTAGTTTATTTTGTTTAAACACGTGATAGGTTTTGGTAAAAAAATTGACAAAAGTGGCAATGTTTGTAAACATTATCTATTTTTGTATGCAATTTGGAAATTAGAATACATTTTCGGTATCACGTAAAAAGAGTAAAGCGGACATATAATTACTTGCCATTCTATGGGAAACTGCTTGTATAGTATCACCGTAAATGCAGGTATAACATGGACAATTACTTTTTCAAAGGAAACAAACCTTAAGCGGTTACTGTCTTCTGTAATATTCATAAGGATGTTTAAAATAGGTGTACCCTCGGTATTGCTGAAAGGCATTCTTCATTAGTGTTTTCAAAATAGAAAATACTTGTTATAAGGGGCATTTGTTTTATTCTGCTTGGCATCGGCATGTTGCCCTGAGATAGTTACGTTTACTATTTGTTAGTCATCACCATTTAACTCAGACGTCGTCATTGTGGCAATAAGCATATTTTAACCAAGTAATTGTCATTTCGATTACTTTGTAATGTTCCGGATGATTAAACTGTCTTCCGTTCAGCTAAAGGGCGCCGTCACGAACTGTTTGTCGTCTAGTGTTGGTGGTTTAGTGACAAAAGACACTATTTTTTAGTATATACAGTGGCCCAGTAAATATTGGACGTCAGACAAATTTGTTGTACTTTTTAATGTTTCAATAACAGGAGATCACGTGAAATTCCACTCTTAACCAAATTAATTATGTGTAGGCATCGAATACATTCCACTAATCAGAATAACAAATAAGCAACTTATTCTACTAATGTGCTTACAGCTACAGTAATTTGCTGCAATCACCTCATCGACAAACTAAACTTGTCTAGTACTAGACACATATTCTACGAAAGTATGATATGAACTGAACATGTCCTTTATTCAGCAATGTGTGCAACACAGAGCCAACATGTTTTTACTCTTCGATAGTTGACACCATCTGATCATTTTATACTATTGTCTAAAATTATAACGACGGCCATTGCTGGAGCTTGCTTCACGTGGATCTTCCTCCAACTGATCTTGGATGACAGCGACAGGGACAATTCTCCACCGGTCGCAGTGTGGGTGAAATACCGCCATTCATAGCAACATTCATGGTAACATGAGCTGCCTCTCATCATAAGAATGCTGTACACTGGTACAATGGCGCGCGCCTCCAATAAGCTATTCACTGCATGTGGCTTCCGTCATAAACTTAAGCATACCTCTGATATATCTGATATGCTTATACTGTGTGAAGGCCCTGCTACAATGTATTCTGAATTCTGGGAGTTCTCTCATCAGTGTTTAGGAGAATGTGTCAATGTCCTCCACCACTTCAATTTGTGCTGAGGGTGGTCTTGTATTGCACGTCTTTTCAGTTTATATATGATTGGTTTTGTGCTGTCCACGTCATTCAGTTTCTCCGTTATGGTTTCGTCACTCAACGAGGTTACTTCAAGTAAGGACTTTGGCAGTACTTTCGTGACATTCGCCGTCATGCACATGTTGGCGTGACGCTGGCATAGGCACACGTATCTATGAGCTTGACATTGGATGATCTCCCTCTGCAGAATGCAATAAATGATATCTTACTGTCGCTGAATTCAAGGCTGAACTTCCTGTAGAAGTGTTGCATAGCGTCTGTCGGTGAGAAGGTTTCTCTTCCCCTGATTTGATCATTCTTTCAAAGTAACTCATTGCTGTTTCCTGATCTGTTCAGAAATTCCGCTACCAACATCTGATCTTCCGTCATTCGCTCGATAATGTCAAAAACTACCCCACGTCGAAATATGAGTCGATTATATTTTACTACAGGTTTAAAAAAAATCGTAGTCCAATTTCACCTATTGAGATGTTATATAAATGGAAGTATCAACATACAGATACGATTAG
>OZ024865.1:3635000-3647500 GCA_964017155.1 Oasisia sp. SBJ-2009 | reverse complement strand
CGAAGTAATTATTAATGTGTATTTATATATATATATATATATATATATATATATATATATATATATATATATATATATATATATTATATATATATATATATATATATATATATATATAATATATATATCTATATATATATATATATATATATATATATATATATATATATATATATATATATATATGATCCAGCATATGTACATTTTGTAAGATCACTGGAAACATATTGCCGCCACTGGCTATACGAACAATTGATGATAATATGGGATTTCAATATAAGTATATATGTATATATATATATATATATATATATATATATAAATATATATATATATATATATATATATAATCATAGCATAATTGAAATCACATATTATCATCAATTGTTCATATAGGCAGCGACGGCAACATATATATCGACTCCACTATCGAGTTATGTTTCAAAATCGTCAACACATGGCATAGTCACATGTAGCATTCGTTGCAGACGCATAAGAGGAGGTATTTGTAAATTCTTAAATGTCCATGTGTGCGAACCACTGCATTATTTATCTGAAAACAAATACATTTCATATAACTTCATCTGACTGTATCGTTTAATTTACAGCGCAAGTTGACAACACAGCGACTCCTGAAAGCTATCGACACTGTTGCAACGACAATAATCAAACTAATGGTGCCAGGTTCAAGAATAACTAAAATAGAAAACGACGACGGCGTCATGTTTCTAAAGAAGCAATCCGCCGAAGAATTGACATCAACTTTATTTTCGTTGCCGACCGATAGCGAATTCGATGAAGGAGCGACCCAGATACAATTTTTGGCTAAAACTGATGCAAACGTAACGGATTCGAAACTCTCAGTGTATGGAATACAGGCGAGTGACAGCGTAATGATTTCCTTTCATACGTTTTAGTATTTATGTGTGGAATAATCATGAATAACGAACGTATAAAGGAATCGAACAATTTAGATATATGTAAATGTAGGTGGTATGCAGGTATCGCAATGCAGGTATTGCAATACCTCAGGGAGTTTGACGCCCCTGCCATGCAGAGTTGTAAACCACTGCCTTGTGGTACAGGTTCTTGTCAGAAGCGAAGGCTAAGGGAGCAAACCCTAACCAGAAAACCATGTCACTGTGGCAGCATCAAGGGCGGTTGATGTATGGAACTCCCAACATCTCTCGACCAGCCACTGCAGGAACAAATAGTTTGCGCCTGTCTTGACATGTTCTTGCCGGTGTGAGAACTCTATTTGTTCCCCGAGAGAGTGTCGCTAGTAACTTGCAAAAGCCAGCGGCACTTCAAAATTTTTTGCTAGCAGCTTCCATGAAATGTACAACTGCACGAAACATGATACCGGATCGGCCGTCGCCCGGGTTACTAAGGACCGCGCTGCTCGACCTCATCTTCCATCGACAGTGAAAAATCAGCTATGAAGAAGAAGACAAAGAAGACAACTACTGACAATTGGACAATGGAACGTCAGGACTCTCCTCGACCGAGAAGGAGCTACCCGACCTGAAAGACGTACGGCACTAGTAGCAATGGAACTTGCCAAATACAACATCGACATCGCCGCCCTATGTGAAACAAGGTTCTCAGAGTCTGGTAGTCTCAACGACTTGGAATACTCTTTCTTCTGGAGTGGCAAACCCGAAGGAGAAAGAAGGGAGGCCGGAGTGGGCTTTGCTATCAAAAAGGATATCGTCACAAAGCTGACATAAATGCCACGGCCAGTAAGTGACAGAATCATGACGATGAGACTACCTCTGAGCAAGGACAACTTTGCTACAATTATCAGCGTGTATGCTCCGACAATGACAAACCCAGACGAAAACAAGGAGGCCTTCTACAACCAGCTGGCAAGTGTGCTCAGTGGCATCCCTCGTACAGATAAGCTACTGCTGATAGGAGACTTCAATGCGAGGATAGGAAGAGACAATGACAAGTGGCCCTTGGTCATGGGCAAACATGGGATTGGGAAATGCAACTCCAATGGCGAGCTTCTAGTGGCTCTGTGCTCTGAGTTTGAACTGATAGTGACGAACACCATGTTCAAGCAGAACCACCTGGATGCATCCTCGTTCCAGACACTGGCATATGATCGACTTCATCATCACGAGGTGTCGGGATAAGATGGACATCCACAGTACCCGAGCCATGCGTGGAGCAAACTGTTGGACCGATCACCAGATGCTGAGGTCAAAAGTGGCTTTTAGAATACGACAAAAGCACAGCAGGCAAGGAACAAGTAAGCCGACCAAGCTCATCACAACAAAACTAAGTACCACCAACCATAGGGAGAGTTTTGAGCAGGAGATGGACAGTGCTCTCGCCCAATGGGAGGAGAAGGAAAACTCAACACCAGACGAGAAATGGGCTGCTCTGCAGCAGGTCGTGTACAACACAGCCAAGACATATATTGGCAAGCCAGACAGAAAACACCAAGACTGGTTCGACCCCAACGACCAGGAGCTACAAACTCTTATGAGCAGAAGAGACCAAGCCCACCAGAGAGTGTTGCAAACCAGGAGCACTAGATCCACCACTGCAGCATATAAAGACGCCTGCACACTGCTACAAAAACACACCCGTGCACCGAAGTCAGACTGGTGGGAAAGGAAGGCAGTGGAGCTGCAGAGAGCTGCTGACAGTAACAACATGAAGGGCTTCTACAATGGACTGAAGGAAGTGTGGGGACCCACAAAGAATGGACCTGTTCAACTGAAATCAGCAGATGGAATGGAGACCTTCTCTGACAGCAAGAGAGTTGTGGCAAGATGGAGTGAACACTTCCAGAAGCTACTCAACGTCCCTGGAGACATAGATCACAAAGCTTTGGACAACATCCCGCAGCGCCTTATCAAGACAATCCTAGATGAGATTCCAACTATGGACGAGATGGCTAAAGCAATCGCCGGCCTGAAAGATGGCAAAGCACCTGGAGGAGATGGAATTCCTGCAGAAGTGTGGAAGCACGGAGGAGACAATCTGTTCAGCAGACTGCACCAACTAATTAATCACCAATGCCTGGGATGTGGGTTCTGTACCACAAGCATGGAAGGATGCCAGCATTGTAACCATCTACAACAAAGGTGATCGAACAGACTGTGGGAACTTTAGAGGAATCTCTCTTCTTTCCACAGCAGGCAAGATCTTCGCCAGGATCCTACTCAACAGACTATCTACCCACATAACACCAGAGGTAGTTCCAGAGACTCAATATGGCTTCAGAGGTAACAGGAGCACCGTGGATATGATATTTTGTCTCCAACAACTTCAAGAAAAGTGCATTGAGCAGGACCGACCACTGTACATGGTATTTGTCGACTTCAGTAAGGCGTTCGATACAGTTGGGAGGACCGGGCTATGGCAGCTACTGAGGAAGTATGGATGCCCAAAGAAGTTCACAACAATGATCGAGGCACTACATACCGGAATGATGGCGAATATTAGTGTTGGAGGGGAAGTCTCGGAATCGTTCAGTGTCACAAATGGGGTCAAGCAATGATGTGTACTGGCCCCCACGCTGTTCTCCATCTTCCTATCAGCAATGCTCGATGATGCTTTCCGAGACATGGGGGATGGCGTCTACATACAGTCCAGACAGAGCGCTGACCTATTCAACGTCGCACACTTCAGAGCGAAGACCAAGACTATTCGGATACTGATGAGAGAGCTGCTATTCGCAGATGACAGTGCACTGGTTGCACACTCTGCTGAAGAGATGCCGAATATAGTGGATGCTTTCTCCAATGCGTCAAAGAAGTTTGGCCTGAAGATTAACATCAAGAAGACCGAGGTGCTGTACCAACCCAACTCTACAAGAACCCGAGAGGAGGATATCATGGTTGATGGAAACAAGTTGAACTCTGTTCTGGAATTCACCTACCTCGGAAGCACTATATCAAGTGATGGATGCATTGACGATGAAATACAGAGGAGGATGGCCAAGGCTAGTGCATCTTTCGGCCGACTACGCCAGAGACTCTGGAACAACCACCATGTGTCCATGCGGGTTAAAGGCAAGATATACCGTGCAATCGTGCTGTCCACCCTCCTATACGGAGCCGAGGCCTGGACAGTGTACAGACGACAGGGGAAAAAGCTGCATGCCTTCATGATGCGACATCTGCGATCGATCATGAAGATAACCTGGATGGACAAAGTGACAAACAAGGAAATACTCGAACGGACAGGGCTGCCATGTATGGAAGATCTTCTGATTAGAAAGAATCTCCGGTGGACTGGACACCTCATGAGGATGTCACCAGACAGGCTACCGAAGCAGGGAGAAGGACAACTCTGAAAACCAAGCTCGACAATACTCTAGTCACAAACATGTGGCTAACATAGAGTGATGAGCTAACCATAAAAAGAAGAAGAAGAACAATTAATTGATAGGGAAATGGAAAGCATACACACAGGCATATATCTAAGTGTGTGTGTTTGTGTGTGCACGCGTGCGTGCGTGCGTGCGTGTGTGCGTGCCTATGTGATTTTCCACATCCCAGTAAATTGTTATACCGCATGCTACACCATATGCCTTATTGTTAGATATGGAATCCTGCATTTATATTATATTTATGTAGCTCTATATATATATATATATATATATATATATATATATATATATATATATATATATATATGTATATATATGTATATATATGTATATATATATATATATATATATATATATATATATATATATATATATATATATATATATATATATATATATATATATATATATATAAACCCATTCTACATAGTGATAACTGGTTTCTTTGTTTTTTAAGACGACATCGCATTACAATGTACGTCTGTTTGATTTAATCACAATTGTATTCTCATTTTTCCGTTTTAATAAGCACTGTGTTTTATTTTCAGACCTGTTATGCACTTATATTTGCACATCGAAACAAACAAGTGACTAGCGTATTCTTGATTTTTGCAGATTCACCGATCGCGGACTAATCCGTTCTCTTGGAAAAATAGTTCAAAGAAGTGTCTTCCTGGATCTGTGTCTATTAAATTCCTCAGTGAGAGTGGCGCACCGTCACAACCAAAAGAACTGTCATCGAATATACGAATTCGTTTCCGCATACGAAGTGCAGGTATTTTGACAATATAGATTATTGTCTTAAGTAAACACGACGACATCACATACACGATACTGATAAGACTGATAAATCGTGGGCATCTTTGTGTGCACTATCGTGTGTGTTTGAATATGCGTGAATATGCGTGTGTGTGTGTGTGTGTGTGTGTGTGTGTGTGTGTGTGTGTGTGTGTGTGTGTGTGTGTGTGTGTGTGTGTGTGTTTTAGTGCGTATGTGTTTGAATTTACGCAATTGCGTTAATACTCAATGCATCCGTGGTGCATACGATATATTTTTACTTCACAATAATCACAATTCGTGTGCCAATAAAGTAATCGCACTTTGATTTAGTGCGTCAAAGGTGAGTGTGTGGGTGGGGGTGCGCTTGCGTGCGTGCGTGTGTTTGTGTGTGTGTATAATGCATTACGTTCATTTATTATATCCAATTATTTCACCAACCCAATGCATCAATACTGTTAATATATTTCAACATAGTTGTGTGCCTTATGGTTAAGTAACTCAGTGATATCCTTGTCATAAAACAATTGTGCACGATGTTCCACAGAACTGCCGTTTTTACTCTGACATTGCTGGAAAATGTGAATGTGATTACAGAGCATCCCCCGAAAGAGGCAAGATTCAATGTGTCTATCGACAGGAGTCGCACTGAAATCACCGCGGCAGATTTTAAAGTCGTAGCGATGCCCATTCCCCAAAACGCGCGATACAAAATCAAGATTTCGTCATCTGCTCAAGTACGACTGGTCCTTTTAGTGAAGAGGGATGCGAGGCCCAGTCTCTGGGACTTCTTCGGCGGAGACCGCATCAGCAGCAGGGCTTCTCTTCTCGACATTGATTTTTCGGCGACGCGTCTGCGTAAGATCGAGCATATAAACACAGCTACGGGCATAGAGAAAGTAATGGAGGAAAATGGAACTATGACGGTGACACTATCGGGAATTATGCGTAGCGAGAAAGATACGAACCACTTATATATCGGTTTGATGGCGCCTCTGTTTGACGACATACTGTGTGAGCGTTGTCGGTCCAGATCGGACGGTCCGTGTGGATTCTGTTTTGCAACGACACAGACGTCATCAGCAACGGAGGTGAATATCACCGTCGGTCGTTACGTGCTAGATTGCGTATTTTGGGACGACACGAAAGAAGATTGGAGCAACATTGGTTGTGAGGTGAGCATATAGCATTACGCCGGCTACAAATAGTTGTACAAACATGTACCATTCATTTATTTCATTTACCATAAAAGCACTTCATCTAAATGAAACGGTTGCTATGTCAATTCTGTCTTCTTGATCACTCACATTTTGTTGGTCATCATTACTCATCCATTATTCATCGGTGCTCCATCATCTGCGATATCCTGTTTACCTTACTCCAATGCACTCTACTCCAATACACTCTACTACAATTCACAGCTTGTCATGTGAATCTTTTCCACCGAGTGTAATATAATCCATAGAGTATAAAAATTATATTTAAATCCATATAAGTTCTATATTCTTGTCTCATATATAAACGTTTCGTACGTTGTCTTTTCAATTTTGCTCTTCCTTCTTTGTCTTGTCAGCCACAATTACAACAGTTACAATAGTTAATGCTATATATCGTAGTATATATTGTACCTAATTTGCAAAGTCTGCTACCAGGTTCTGCCCGAGACCTCGTCGTCTGCACTGGACTGTGCTTGTAACCACCTGACAACATTCGTTGGACAATACTATGTGCCTCCGAATGCAATCGACATAACAGACGTAAACTTATATAAAGACATTGGACACAATCTCGTCACTGTCATTGTCGTACTTGCAGTGTGGGCCTTTTTTGGAGTATTGTTGATGTGGGCAAGGTGGAGAGACAAGCAAGATGAAACCAAGGTGGGCGTGTCTAAAGTGGTGATACCAATTATTTTCCTGACATTTGTAGAGACAAATTAGCCACTCCCGTGGAGTATTTTAATATTTTCACAACACGCCGTGTTCTCGTTATCACCACAATTAGTCTGTTAATGGCATTGGAACTTCTTATTGCGCTATGCTTTAAGCGCTTTCTCGAAACATTCAGTCCAAATCATGAGTGTACCTGCCGTGCATACGGCACATTGTGGGCACCTATTTCATTTACCTTAGCCAGAATTGTCGCTTTCGTGGGTTCTTGGCTTTTGATAAGGTATTGAAGCAATTGTGCCGGCACATACATATCAATACTCTTTGATGCAGACGTAATTGTACAATGTATTTCATTAGATAGGATAAGGGAGCTTTAGTGCCATGTATTCACTTTGTAATTACAATAAAACATCGGTATATGTAATGATATTGGTCGTCGTACGAGTACATTCACACGACAATACATTCACACGACAATACATTCACACGACAATACATTCACACGACAATACATTCACACGACAATACATTCACACGACAATACATTCACACGACAATACATTCACACGACAATACATTCACACGACAAGACATTCACACGCACCAAATGATGATGATAAAATATACTACTACTTTAAATAAAATAAAATAAATAGATAAGAACAATCTCATAAAAATGTCCGAATCATTTTGTTTCTCTTTAAAACACCGATAACTAATTGATACGATCTAGTAGAAATATATTAGCTTAACATGTAAAATATTAAATAAAATAATATATAATAAATTCTGATAAAATAATATTTTATCATAATTTATATTACATACACTACAAAACTCATTGGAAAGTGGAATGTGTGTTTGCTGCGGGTGGGAAACAAATTACATATGTTTTGATTCCGCGTAGAAGAAGTTCACCAACTGGTTAATGGTTTGTTGTGACTTTGCCTTTAGCGCCGGGTGACATATCTGGCTGACAATGCCGTGGATGCCGAGAATTTGTATATCGTGACCGTCTTCACAAACATGACGAAGGGATCCGGTACCAAGGGAAAGGTCTTTATCCGTTTGATGGGAGAGTTTGGCGTTGGACACAAACACGAGTTGGCTGACAACCACATCGTGCTGTTTCACGCCAGCGCCGAAGACATGTTCATTGTTGCTGAGAACAAAAACCTCGGACGCATCACTCACATTACCTTATGGGTCGACTACTCCAACACAACTCCAGCCTGGTAGGTTAATCTACCGGTGTTTTCTGTGTTATTTACTTATAATAATAATAATATGTTTATTTGGTATAGCGTCACATCCATAATCGTTCGTGGTGCTTCACAACATATTACAATTTAAAATACATTTTGCCAAACAAATCCAGCCCCTAGGATACCGAGTGCACTGCGCATGTCAATGTATAAATAATTCAACTGCAACTATTGTGGTAAACATACTGAAATGTGTTGAAACCAACATATAAATGCAATCATCTGATCAATGAAAAAGAGAGTTTGTCGATGGTATTGAAATATGTATGTAATTTTGAAATGTAAACGTCAATGTGCGTGTGCAATGTTTCGACTAGTTAAAATGCGTATCATCAACACTCATCATTATTGCGTCGCCATAGCGTGCCATGATTGGGCGAAAAGCTCAACATGCTGTTCCCACATCTGCCTATCTTGCGCTATCCTCTGCCAGATGGTACTCTTCCAGTACTCGTCTATTTCCTCTCTCAATATCCTCTCCGGTCTTCCTCCAGATCGTTCCCATCGTAACTTTCCATTTGGTGATCCGCGTTGTCAATGGCTTATCTCGTGACTTTCCTAAGTTCACTTCCGTTTTCTATCTTGCGCAATTACGCGTGTGACCTTCGTGTTTTCTATTTCAAATATAGTGGCTGTTCTGTCCTAGTATGTTAGTGTTTAAATTACTCATTTACGCAGAAACCAAATGCATGTGTTTGATAGCATAGAAAACAAACACAAATGTTGTTATCAATTGTAACGGAAAACTCGGGCATAACTTATCACATTTTTTCTTCAAATTAACTTGTTGCTAGTCATCAATACATGGAATTAATTGGTATTTACTTTGTCAAACGCATATTCAAACGGTACGTTTTCGATGGCATAAACACCCGCATTTGAAATCAAACCTATTGTATATACACACGCTTACGTGTTGCAATGTATGTCATTTTTAAATACATATTATACCAACTAGCTTTACAGTTTGCTACACACTTGTTCGTGTTTGTGTGTTTCTGTGTGCAGGTTCCTCAACCAGATATCAATACGCGAAATACATGCTGCTGTAACATCGCATTTCATATGCGACAAGCGGTTGTTTCCAAAGGCGAAGCAAAATGTAGCACGTTGTCACCTTTATTTGAGCGAAACCCAACCGTTCACGTACACATTCCGGGTGACATCGCTGCAAAATATGCGCGACCAACATATGTGGGTCAGCATATTTATGTGTCCACAACACAGTACATTCACTCGTGTACAACGGGTATCATGCGGTTTGGCAATCGTTCTGTCGTCGATGTTCGCAAACATAATGTTCTACAGTGGTACCAGCCCAACGTACGATGAACTGATATACGATGAGTTTGAGGTCAGCTTAGAAGCGTTGATCATAGGCATTGAGAGCGCAATAATTATCGTGCCAATCAACGGATTGATCATGTTGATATTTCGCAACGTCGTCAAGTTGGAAGAAGGTACGTTTGTTGTACACTACGGTGGCGAACACGGCAATGATGACATCGATGTTCCTGACGATACCGACAATAACAAAGTGTGCGATGCTAAAGCAGAAGATAATGACTCTAATGGTACGTCAGACAATAAAAAAGTGTCCGATGCTAAAACAGAAGATACTGACTCGGTCAGTACGTCATCCAGTGATTCAGGTAGCATTTCCTCTGCACGTGCTAAAGGTTACCTACTTACGAACGTAATCCGTCGTTTAACACGGCCACGATTGATTCCAAGAAACACCATTGCCAGCGGTGACGCCATCGCCGTAAGAAAGTCTTCAAGCAACAGCAATAACCGCAGTAACAGTAATAGAAGCAAACACAGAAAAAGAAACACAAACAGAAACAGCAACAGAGTCAGCGTTAGCGACAACTGCAGCAACAAAATCAGCGCTAGCGACAACTGCAGCAAAAAAATCAGCGTTAGCGACAACTGCAGCAACAAAATCAGCGTTGGCGACAACTACAGCAACATAAACAAAACCAGCGCTGGCGCTAACTACAACAACAGAAGGAGAATCAGCTATAGCCGCAATCCCAGAAACAGAAACAGAATCAGCGTGAGCGACGATCACAAAATCATACACAGCAGCAGCAAAATCAGCATCAAGAACTTGGACTGGCCATACAAGCCCTTCGCCGGGATAACTACATGGTTTGCTCTGCCTTGGTGGTTTGTATATATAGGATGGGCGTTGACGGCAATAACTTGTTTGGTATCGTCATTTTTTGTTATCGTCTACGGCTTATCGAACACACACTACAAGAACGTTGCGTGGACATTATCGTTCTTCTTATCTACCTCGGGAGACGTGTGTGTTATCCAGCCTGTTAGAGTAGCTATGGTTGTTATGATTACAATATTATTTTTGAAACGCCCTGTCAAACCGACCGTCGAAGCCAAGAAACTTGACAATCTCGGTAAGTATATGCCAACTCATAATTATGTTGTATTGCCACTACAGATATCTTGTTAAACTATACGGCAAATGGTAAATATATGGGTATTCTAATACATGTAATATAAATTATAAAGGTAATTTTTGGTGCAAATATTTTATTTTAAACCGACTAACATGCTTGTTGAATTCCCATGTGCTACCTGGTCACAATTGCTAGCATTACGCTGGCTGTTATTTATGCATTTTGTTTTCTCTGTTTTTTATTATAAAGGCCCTTCATGTCGATATATGCATCTCACAATATACGTCAGTGATTCGTTAAAACTGGCGTATTATTGATTATACACATACTAGTACAGACATGCCACATGTTACGGATTACCCGTATCCGATACGGATTTTGGCGGTTTTTTAAGTGATACGACCGCACTCCGTTATGATACGGATTTTAACTAAATTTATGGAGTCATTATTTTTAACCACATTATGGCTTGTATGCGTCACAAAACTATACTGCATAATGGAATAATTGTTTACTGTTAGTGACTAGAAGAAGAATTTGTTTTTATTTGACCATTTTGTCAACACAATACATACATACACGTTATCCATGTCATACATATATAATCTGAATAATACAAACATGAAAATTCTAGCAAAGTAAGACTAAGTAAATCGATTCGAAACAAACGAACTAAACCACCGATTAGTTTATTGTGGCGCGTAATAGATGGCGTGCTGGTAAATTGTAGTTCTGAAAACTGCGGCAGGTGGCTCAACGGGTGGGAACGCGGCGCGTGGCTGGCGCGTGACGATTATGAAAAGCAGTACAGGAAATGGAGTTCGACGCCGAGTTCAATGGAATCGCCTGCATTTCTGATTTCAAAAATGTTGACGCTTGCCAATGAAACTTCGATATACGCGCGAACTGCTTAAATAAATTGTCATTATTTGATAACACTGTCTGTTTTGCGATACGCAGTTTAAACTTGCTGAAGTGAAGTAACACTTCGGTAATCTTCCAGTTAACTGGCCCCAATAATAAACAACCGCGGAAAACCCGTTTTGAAAAGGCCTTAATAACTTAGGCAATTTACCTGGAAGATCTGATTAATGACACGGATTGATACGGATTCTTAAACAATTTTAGGTCAAAAATATGGATTGCCATCCCAAAAGTGTGGCATGTCTGCTAGTAAACATAAATTTTAATCAAACGGTTAACCAAAACATTCGGGTATGTCATTAAATCAATTTAGAGAAAACGCTTTAATTTTGACACAAGACAATTGATCAAACTAAGAGTCGCTGCATTTGTAATGTTACGGCTCTCTCAGTGACTTGTTTGAGTGAGGAAGCAGTATTTGGACGGGCGAGTTTTGAATTTGTTTTGCAACTGAAACACGATAAATTGTTGGCAGCATGTGTCAATGTTTTGCATGTGTGTTTCAATTTGGGTGTGTGTTTGTCTCAGTGTGTTGTTGTATATAGGTGTGTGGGTTTTTGTATCCATACACGTGGGCTTCAGCGTGCGCGATCGTGAATGCTTGTGTGTAAGAACGTACGTGTTCGTGTGTGGTACGAACCTGTACATTCCTCTACCTATGAAATAACAGCGTATTTCGCATGACTGTGTTTCGTATTCCGGTCGTGTTTATCGTCAGCTCAGCATTTGTGTGTGCACTTACAGGGAGTGTAGTGAACGATGCAATACAGAAGAGAAGAGACATCGTCGCAAATATCACGGAAGCAACCTCTAATATAGCAAAGACTCATACTATGTGATATCCCTGCAACAAAACACGCTGAACATT
>OZ024865.1:3607500-3632500 GCA_964017155.1 Oasisia sp. SBJ-2009 | reverse complement strand
TGGTGTAGTCAATCTGGCGTAGTGGTAGGTTGGACAGCACCCGTTCCAAGCTACCCACCCGTCTAGCTCGGTTGTGATGTACCAGGTGTCGTTTAACACGTGATTATGTTTGAGTACTTGAGTGGTCCATTGCGCTATTGTAGACTAACATGTGATGCAGAGAAAAAGTCACTCTTCAAAACATGTTATCTTAATTATTTTCCCCAGAAAATGAGATGAAACAGAATATACGCATTGCTGTTACTAACGTGATCACGTACATACTATCGCGCTACAAAAACATGAACGTACTCCAAATTAACGGTGGCACCAACTGAGTATACCGAATGAAAAACAAACCATAAACATACACCAGAATGGCCATTGGCTATATTAAT
Organism: Oasisia sp. SBJ-2009; assembly: GCA_964017155.1. NCBI lineage: Eukaryota > Metazoa > Annelida > Polychaeta > Sabellida > Siboglinidae > Oasisia > Oasisia sp. SBJ-2009. The sequence goes on along the minus strand of OZ024865.1, from coordinate 3,632,123 downwards.
TTCCACTGAAAACGGGTAATAAAAAAAACTGCCAAACGGTCATATAACTGCCATGTCGACAAGTTATCGTTATTGTTTTTCTTATCGCTGACGATCTAGCAGTAGTAACATATACAGACGAGGAGATGCAGAGGAGATGGCTTGGATGGCATATTGGGATGGAGAGCAAGGGACTAAAAGTCAATATCGGGAAAACGGAAGTGATAATCAGCAGCAGGAGAGGAACAAAAGTAAACACCAAAGACAGCCAAGCCACTAGCCTCAGACAGGTGAACAATTCAAATATGTAGGTGTCACAATCAGGGAAGAAGGAAGATCAGAAGAGTTAGTGCAGCGTGGGGCAAGTGGAGACATCTATCCGGAGTTTTTAGTGACGAAAAAAGCCAAGGAAATTAAATATAAAACTCTACATGACTGTCATTACACCAGTACTTCTGTATGGAGCAGAATGCTGGACAGTTAGAAAGAAGGAGGAACAGATTTTCGAGAAAACAGAGATGAGGTTTTTCAGAAGATTAAAAGGAGTAACATTGAGAGACAGAGTAAATAGTTTGGACATCAGAAAGGAGCTAGGTGTAAGTAGCATACAAGAGTGCCAGGAAAATGGCCAAGGGAGAGACCAAGCGGGATATGGATTGATGGCGTCCGAAGGGATATGCAGGCACTGCGGATCACCCCGGAAGTTGCACAGGACAGAACATTCTGGCAATCAAGAATTCGGACCGCTGACCCCACCTAGTGCGAAAAGGCGAATAAGAAAAAGAATGTATATATATATATATTTGTATATATATATATATATATATATATATATATATATATATATATATATATCATCTTCATACTCTGATGTTCACTTTCATCTACCAATTCCTATAGGAATGTTTGTAGTTAATGTGGTGTATTTCGTCTTTCTGATAAGCATTTAGTGTACAGCTCAGCAAGTGTCTTCGAGATGGTATCTTCTCATGCTTTCAATGTGGCCATTGCCTGTCGCTGTCGCATTCCCCCTATCTCGTAGTGCTGCTTCCACATTCCGTATTGTTGTCTCTGGTACCTCTTTTGGGTCAGCGTGAATGATGGTACTCTGTTCACTGTCGTATAGCTCGATGTAGAATTCCTCTAGTCGTTTTATGATCTTTCTTTTTTCATGGATTTATTTGTCTCAATTGGTCTAGCTTATGCGTTCTTCTGACTTTTCTCCGGCTCTTTAATGTCATGATCGTATCTACTGTGATCTATGATATGTATTTCCTGATGTAATCTCTTGCTTTCTTTTTGATGGACTCGAAATGGATGATTTATTCCTACCTTATTTGTTGTTAATTGCTGCCGTTTCCACCATGTCTCGTCGCTTCTTCATTAGGGCTCGTTTTGGTGACGATATTCTCGATTTCATATTGCCATAGCTACTCATTACGCGCTTTGTGGGATCATATATGTGATGGTTACGGTCATGGTGTCGATGTTGCCTAGTTATTGTATTGTCTCGAATCGGTTTCTCAGTTTGAGTTGGAATTCGATCTTCTTTGATAGTATTTGTGTGGTATCTACTTTTTGTGGCATCTTGGTCATCCATTTTGTCCTTTCCACTTCAAAGTCCAGTTTTATGTTGCTCATAGCCATTCTATGGTCACCTCAAAAATTGACTTTGTTACGTATGTGACGATGTTTGGCCTGTTTATTAGGATGTAGTCAATGCTACACCGTTTGGACACGTGCCTGTTTTTATTAAACATGTTATTCCTTATTTTGTACTTTCCTGATGTTTCCCATTCTACCAAAGTGTCGCCTCTTTCGTTTCTCAATTCGAGCCTAATTTACCCGTTGCGTTTGCGTAGTGCATGCGGACATTGTGTATCACGTATCGTACTGCATTCACAATCTCGGATATCAGCTGGCATGGTGTTCTGTTCTGACGCGTGACGTTGGTTTTGTATTGGTGACGAAACCCACAAGAACGCGCGCACCCACACAAGCACACACAAACACACACACACACAACCACACATGCACACACACACACACACACACACACACACACACTCTCTCACACACACACAAACACACAAACACACAAACACACACATGCACACACACACACACACACACACACACACACACACACACACACACACACAGACACACACACACACAGACACACACTCACAGACACACAGACACCCACACACACACACACACACACACACACACACACACACACACACACACACACACACACACACACACACACACACACTCACACGGCCGACAGCGAGTAGGTAATGCTCAGAAAACATATTGATCTTTTTTTGCAAGCACTCATCCAAACGATCTTTTATTAAAATGTACTGATTTCTGGATGCTACATTTGACCTACCGATTTGAGTTAAGTCACCTTTCAACTTAAAATTTGACATGCATGTAACCAAACCACTAACGCCTATACAACAAAAGTCGGTCAAGGCAAAAATGTATGTTTGTCATTTATTTAGATTTATTTTTTCAGTAGATGATTGACGTATTTGGACTTTAAAACAACTTTACAGATTATATTCTACTGGTGTACCTTTACACAGCGAACATAAATGACTCGTTTTTATTAAAATCAACTATGCGTTTTGCTTATGGAATGAATATTATAAATCAGTTCTATCAAATTAATAATGTTTTAGTAAAATCTGTTTTGCAAGTTATATTATGTTTGTTAATTCTTGCGAATGTACATATGTTTTCAAAATTATAATGATATGTTGTTAATTGTTCCTTGCGTCAAAGATACTATGGAGGCTATAGAGCGCGTGCGGTAAGAAATCATTTCCTGTGTAAGGCATTTTGGGATTGCCTCCGTTAAATTTCTTTGTGCCGCCATTATCCAATGTTAAAAGTCTTGAATGTTTAGGGTGAATAACTTGAATAACATGTCAGTGCATATAACACATACCGATGCAATATAGCGCGTCACAAACTCTCGATCACTGAAACATTCAGTTTCTGCTATACGCAACCACAATATGCAACTTTCACTATCAAATACAAATATAATTATTCTTCGTCTTTTTTACTCCTCATGTAACAAGACCAAGTAAAAAGTAGTAAAAAGTAAACAAACGCACACATTTGCAAAGCGTGGCCGCATCCTCTCAGATACACGCACACACGTACATATATTCACACATAACGTACATAGCATAATGACACCAACACGGAGGGAGGTGCTGATTGGCAATGTGTTTGAAGGTTTACAAAACATAAATACAACATAACACCACCGAATTGACGACGAGTTTCAACGTCGTAGAAATGCTGTTGTGAATCGTGTTTGCTGCGAAGTAGCGGATATTACTCGAGTGGGTCGACATATAGGATTTGTCGCAAGGAACGCCTCGTGCGATGTATCACATCACGGTAAAAATATAATATATGTTGCTTTTGCCGGCAAATCATATATTGTATCAGTGCCAGAGGGAACCTGACTGTTCTTCAGTCTGAAGTCAAAATCAATACTTTTACGACAAGCTTTCTGTTACCTCTTTTCCGGCAAGAGTTACAGTTACCCAAATGCATCCGCCTGACTTCAGACCCGGTACTCAACCGAACTGCTGATATGAACGTAATATATGTGTCTGTGTGTTTTTCCCAACATAAATATACTGTATATGTACTAAATACAAACTTTGCCTTATTCTGATATGTTGATAACATAATAATTGGCCATGTTCCCGACAAGACGCTAAACATTCATAACATTTTGCAATTTTAAATAAAACATTGCATTAGAAAACGTTAAATTAAACAAATACCTAAAACAAACAATTGGAATTGTTGCATATTTTCACATGGCCAATTACAAAGTTGTCTACTAATATTAAAATACTATATGATTAATACTAATATGTATAGTGAACCGTGCATTTGTTTATCAGAATAAATTAATAATGTCATGGAAATGTAAACAAAATATTCTACTGTGAACACAGCTAAGTACAGTAATTGTATACAATACATTCGTCGATATAATTAGTATATTAAAATTACATCACATACCTTGTTTATGACGAATAGTTCCATTGCTTATGTCAGCGGCATGTTTTAATACAGTTCGGAAACAGTCCATTAAAACAGTACTACGTGCTTATTTCCCTTCCGCCGGAATAATTCCTCATAACTAGTTCTTCGTATACGTCCAAATATACCACTAAATCTGACAGAATAGTACAAGATGCTTACCTGAAGGAAATTATGAGCAGAAGGCACCAATCCGTTGCGCCACACACCCACATTAGTTTTCTGTTATAAAGTCTGATACACGCACACGCATGCACATACACGCACATATACACGCACACACTAGGAGCAACGCACTGAAACAAGAACACTGAAACTGAAAGCAACACACTTTACCCCCAGGCTGACCTGTTCAAATTAACACTACCTGGAGTTGTCTGGGAAGCACCAACGTACTTGTAGTGTGTGTTAGACAAGCCGTCGACTACAACAATGTATGATGATACACACCATTTAATATCGTCAACGTCCATCCACACAAATCCGTACGTCCGAGGTAGTGAACACTCGCCAGTGTTTGCTGCACCGTAGGTGTATGATGATAAGCTGTTGCTGCTGATGTTGCTGCTGCTGTTGCTGCTGCTACATGACGAACTATTTGCACGGCGGCGTTAGAAGTAGCATTGGACTTTCGCATGCCTTTCCAGTATTCTTCCAACGATCCGGCTTGTTTGACCTGCTGCTTGAAGTACTATCTGAGTTACAGTCATTTATTATCATAGCACACACATTCTGGTCATCACTGATATTGTCAGGATAACGCAGTTTAACGTCGAGATGAGATCCTTTAGATTGATCACCGCCGTAGTTTACACACAACGCTCCTTTATACGTATCGGCTTTGCTAAATATCAATACACTCACATCGTTGATTTGAAAGACAATTAGTGCGCATTCGACGCCTGTGATAATCGTATCGAGGTTGATATTCAACTTGTGGAATATAAGTATATCGTGCGCATTGCTTCTGACTTTGTAGAACATGTTGTTTGCTAGCATCTACGACATAGCGATTGCAAAACGACACGATAACCGCTGCACGCGAGTGAAAGTGCAGTGTTGGGGACACTCGCATTTGCTGAGCCACAAGTGCTGGTTCCACATAATGTGTTGTGTTTTTCACGCGGAATATATACATAGGCGGTTGGATCTCCATCAGATTAAATTCGAAACGTGCTGTATTTTGCTACAGCCACTTGTAGCAAGCGAAAGTCGATATCATGTCAGATTTAAGTTGCGTACTGATGTGTCCATGAGGAACCTGTAGTAACACACGTATAATTAGTTGTTATACCGGGAACCCACCCAACTGCAAACACCCTAGCGGTGATTCTTTTTATAATCCGACATTTCTTTCATTCGTTCGATCGTTCGTTCGTTTGTTCGTTAGTTAGTTCGTTATACCATTCGTTGGTTCACCATTTCATTCATTTTGTAATGTAGTAGTATATACTAACATAATAATTTTCTTCATCTGAGTGTATTGTCATTTGAAAATACATTTACGAAGAACTAACATTACTATGCATTCAAATTTGCTATTGTAATAAAACACATATGACAGCGAAGCTTGTGTGATATTATTTGATATGAAAATATGATATGATGGGAATTCTGCACAAGTGTTAATTCCCTCATCTATAATTCACATGATATAACATTATATAGCCTTTACTGTTTCTAGTTGTTTCCAGCACTAGGCACAAATCTAGCAACTAACCAGTCTATGTACATGGTGGTCTTTGGGGGTGTCTTTAACATAGTTAGCATGTTCAAGACATTATTTAACGGCCACCATCTTTATAATAATAATCATAACTTTATTGTCCAATTCACATAATGAAAATACAGTATGCACTTTGGAGGTTGCATAAAAACACAATACATAAGTCACGTGGTAACGCATGTATACAGTAAAATCAAGCATGTAAATATGTAAACGTTAGCTAAAAATATAAATATGATATATATATTGGAATAAATAAATATACTAAAACAATATGACAATATTATAATAAGCTAAATACGTTAATTAATAAAGATGATAAAACAACATTGCATTAGCAGCGGTAGAGAATGTGATAGTTCAAGGATTATTTTGTGTGTGGCTGATTCAGATACGTGATGGAGGATGGAATGAAGGATTTAAGGGCTCGCTGGGTTTTTACTGTTGGCATTCTGTACCTCCTTCCAGAGGGGAGAAGTTCGTAATGGTCGTGTAAGAAGTGGGTGGGGTCAGATACGATCTTTGTTGTCATTGGCAGTGTTCTTGACTTGTACAACTGCTCCAGACTGGTATCGGGTGTACAACACATAGCGATTTTGCAAGAAATGGTGTATATTCTGTTCAGTTTTTTCTCTGTTTTTGACTGAGAGATTTCCCCACCAGCAAACAAGACAGAAGGTCATAACAGTTTTTACAAATGAATCGTGGAACACATATACAATGTTTCTGTCTATGTGCAAGGCATTGAGTTTTCTCAGGAAGTACAATCTTTCTTGGCCTTTCTTATACAGATTCATTGTATTATCGCTTGGGTTGCACAGTCAATGTAATGATCGTCCTTTACCAACATTTATTATTTATTTTAACATTTGTAAATGCATTTTTAAAGCCTACTTTGATTTAAAGTATTTGTGTAAACGATCTTACTTCTACCGTGTCCTTCTTGACAGGCGCCATCTAACGGTGATTAATAAACCGCATGTCCGCAGCCACAGTAGATTGATGCCCGGTCTACACTGGATCCAATGTACGACGAAGGGTGTCCACACCGCAGACAAAAGCAACTACGATCTACGCCCTGGGTGATTTACGATGTTTGTGTCCACACCGCAAAGATGTACGTTCTCATCGAGGGGGATCATACAGTGATACACGCATCTGGTGTGTACCAAAGGAAAACTACACTAGCGCCACCTTTCGGCACGCTGACTGGCTGAAGCGTTTTTGGAATTCCGCTAGGGGGCATACGTTTTGCGACTTGCGACGAACCTGTCCACATTACCGTCTAGCGGTGTACGATGCCGTCCACACTGTCGTCTAGCGATTTCAAAGATTCAACAGGAACATTTTCAAAATATCGCAAAACGTTGACTTATAAGGTTTGCGAGGCCGTCCACACCCGCCCTCCACAGGTCGCAAGGCCCGTATATGTCAAATGTCAGCAAATGTCTCCGGGGTCTACGTCCTGGCGAGGTATGGTGTGGACAAGGCATGAGTGATGTCATAGACGTAACGTTTTGCGTACGGTTGCCTGTAGGCTTTTGAATTATATTAAAAAAACAGCGATCTGTGTGCATATATATATATATATATATATATATATATATATATATATATATATATATATATATATATATATATATATATATATATAATATATATATATACATATATACTCCTAAAGGCAGCTTATGTCGACCGATTAAGCATATAGGACGGGCTTATGTAGACAGCTGTTTTATGTAGACCAAAACTGGTCTACATAAAGATTCGACGTGTTAGTTCACAACTAACACAATATAATTTATCAGTACCATTGCTTGTGAACACAGTTCATATGACAGTGAAGTACTGTGCGTAATTAATGATTGATTTGATGAAGTGATTTTAATGATGAAGTGATTTTGAGCATGTTTTTTCCAGCGTCGTGCATATTTTTGAGTATATTGAGTGCGGGCTTATGTAGACCGGCTCAAAGTTCTTATACAATACAATACAATACAATACAATACAATACAATACAATACAATACAATACAATACAATACAATACAATACAATACAATACAATACAATACAATACAATACAATACAATAAAACTTTATTGTCCCGAACCGGGAAATTCGTGTTGCAGCGTTCGTCATCATAAAATATAAAATACAGAGTAGAGAAATAAAAATACAAATAAAATCATTATTAAAACAGTATGTGAACATTAATCATAATAAAATACAAAACAAATCTATAATATAATTTTAAAATTAAAGTTATAATTGTAATTGTGTAATAACAAATAAATAAAAATAAAATAACATACAACATACACAATTACACACATAACGTCAGAGGTGGATTATCATTTAGAATTTAGAAGTCGTACTGACATTGGCATGAATGAATCTCGCTTTCTATTTGTTTTTGATATTATAGTTCTGAACCTTCTGGACGAGGGCAGAAGGACGTAGTCGTTATATAGGATGTGTGTGCTGTCATTAATTATTTTATTAGCTTTACGGAGTATCTGTTTTTCGTACAAAGCAGTGACAGAGGTTTGTTTGAGGCCGGTTATTTTGTCACTAATATTTACAACGCGCTGCAATTTATTCTTGTCTTTCTGGCTAACGTTCCCAAACCAACACATAAAAGAAAAAATCTATATTTATGGTATATACCGAACGAAGGGTTGGAGTTTTGCGTTCTGAGTATGATATACTTCATACTGATGCAAAATGCTATATTATTATGTGTAAATTAGTAAAACTTGCATTTTGTCTTTGTTGCGAACCGATACTGCGATAGATCCCTCGAATATTGGCTTTGCCTTTGCCGTTGGTACTCGGCAACTCATTTTACAGCATTCACTAAATTGTTAAATACAATGTACATGATTCACCATCAAAAACCTGTTAACGTAGTTAATCACATGTATGCATTGCTTTTGTTAATATGTAATTAGATAATCATGTGAAATGTAATGAAGTTTTACGTGATGTGCCGTAAAGCGGCAACCACTTTTCGTTGGCGTTGGCAGTGCCGGTGGCGTTGAAGTTTGTCTTCATCAGACAAGTTATTGAAGTGCAGTACTTCTTTCTCAGAAAGTAAGTACTTTGAAAATTACTAATGCATAATTACAACAACTAGTAGGCCTACATAGTATGTTGTGTGGATATTCCAAAAAACAATATAATTGCTTAACAATGAGAGACGTCTGGGATATTCGGCGTGACATGCTAGAATTGGGGGCACAGGTATTTCGTGTTGTACTTTAAGCAATTAATTTTTCATAACAGCTTAAACATGTGATGCAATATTTTAGACAATACGCCTTACATATAAAGCCCACACTTATCTTACGGACGAATTTGATAAGCGTTTAGCAAAAATTGAAAATTAATTGGACTTCGCGAATAACACGATTATTGGCCATACCAGTACAGATAGCCGCCTTAGCCTTAGGCTTAGGCATTAGCTAACCTAGGCTAGATACTTGAAATGTCATGAACCGTGCAAGTCGTCGTCGGTGTGCAAACCGGTGCATCTTTTAGGCATCGAAGGTGCGCCAAGATACAATATGTTGTAACATTACATTTTTATATTGATTGATGAATATTAAAATGCACTGAGCTTTCAAACAACAGCATATCGCCATATGAGCCTATAAGCCTAAGGCTAAGGAAGGTGTACACCTACTCACAAAAGTCACATGTCACTGGGTTACAACAAAATGAAATTTAACCCACAACAATATATTTTGTGTATACAATTAAGATATTTATGTAAATTTGTCTTGCATATGTTACAGAGGCACCAGTACTGAACGTAACCATGTCAGAGACAAAGAAGACAGTGCCTCTGAGAAGAGGCCAAGAGATGGTACGGTTACTGTCACCAATAAGGTTATAGTACATTTCAGTGAAAGCATTCTGAAGAAATGTTGCGACCGATGCCCATAGACATAATTTCATTCCATGGAAATAAATAACCAGGCTACAGTGTCATTTGGAATCACTGGACATGTAGATTTGCATTCAACATGGATGAATCTATATCACTACACATTTTTTGGGAATTTACTAAACGAGTTTGAGATTAAATAACATTCAGCAACTTTAAAACAAAATGTTAAATATGTTTATGCTGGATTGCTGGTGTTGTATGACCGTATGACTACTGTGGAATAATAATATGATGTGTCTCAGTAATCCAGTGTGATGTTGGTCTTCGTTTAATATCTCCATGTTTTTCTTTCAGTCCTCTGTTATTTACCCCATTGAGCCCTGCTCTCTACAATATACTTTTCTACTCCCTCTAAAAATTATCATTGCAGTTTAATACACTAGTTTAATACATAAAATGACTTCTATCGTTTCTTTTACAGCTGAAAACAAGTTTAATGTCACGATTAACAACTCAAAAGGTAAGGGTGTTGCATCATTATTAGTATAATGTATTACAGTGGCAAAGTTCTGCTAGATGTGATGGATTTTTGAAATGAAAATTGTCAGCACATTGATAATATACGTAATTTACACATTTTATATATCTAATATGTATAATTTGTTATTTATGAGAATTAAATTGTAAAATTATTTATTTTTGAAGACGGATGGTTTGGAATTTGTTTAATTTGACATACATTATAACGTTATATTAATTAGTATTTTATTAAAAACATGTATGCATGTGATAATTAGAATTGATACAATGATGCTAGTAATAATATAATTGAGGTAACAGCATACTAAATACAACATAATATAATGCAATATAATAATATAATAATGCAAGCCTGATACAGATGCTTTGAAAACCACTAACCCTGAAACCAGAACAAATAAACAACTAATATAAAGTTCACCCCTTAAATACAATCCATGCACCAATTATGTTAACTTCGGAACTAATATAAATTATAAACAATGTTTTTGCCCCTGTATTAGTAGATTATAAAATTACTTGTATAATGTGTACCAACATTAATTCTATGCAAAATGTATTGCAAAGAATCATTCGCCTTTTGTTTAAATGCATTCCAGGCACCAGTTCACCAATGCCCTCCACTCCAAACAAAGTATTGTCCAGGAAGTCAATTACTACATTCCAGGCACCAATATAATACTTATGTTAACTTTAGACTTTGAAATGCACCAATAATCAACAACCGGGTACTACATAAGAATGCTACAGGAATGAGTTCTGACCAGCTATGTTCTCACCATTACATTACGTGCATAATGTACGGCAAACAATTAATCATCTTTTGTCTAAATTCATTGCAGGCACCAATGCTTCCACATCTGGAGTCCCGCATGAACACATCACAAGAAAGAGAAGCAACTTTGCATTTTGATTAAAATAAACTAATGATCCTTCAAAAGAGCAGTTGATTTATTTATCACACACACACACACACACACACACACACACACACACACACACACACACACACACACACACACACACACACAATTTAAGAAGTCTTGCAAATTCATAAATAACATTCTTGCATAAGATCACATTAAAAGTAATTTGATGACAAATGAGTGCATTAATTGTTTTATATATAAAATAGTATTTTTTTTACAATTTTGTCTGATGCAATCTATACATAATAATCAGTGATACACCAGGTAATCAGAACTAATGTTTCCATTATTTATCTTCAATCCATATGATGATCACTGTTTATTTTGCATTAATTATGAACAAAAAGGACAAAGAATCACAAAATATAAGCATGTAAACAAGAATGATATATTTAGTAATTGATAAATACACAATTTGGTGACAACTTTGATTTATATATATGTTTTTGATATAAATGTGAACTGTGTCAACAGTAAAAAAGATATATGTCAAACCACAGCAGACATATTTTAAAGTGTATTTTTTCAAAATACCGTTTTCATGGGTAGCTTTAACGTTAACAGTTATGTTACACTGTTTTTGCAGGATAAATAAAAGTGTTTATATTAGTTTTCATTTTTCTTTTCAGATAAAGTGCAAATCATGGACTTCCTGAAAAGCGCAACACCACCACGTTTACGGCATCTTGTTAACTACAGTGCTTATGTGAAATATAGGGCGCAATTGTTTAATAGGCGCAAAACAAAAAAACATATCAACAAATGCATGGTAACAAAGACACTGTAAATGTGCAAGTAATGGCAGCCATTTGGATGAATGAAAAGACGTATAAATTCGCTTGCACTGCCAGGGTACAGTTTGCGAGGGTTGTAATCTGATGGGTATGTTTGTTCCAGGTTATATCTGTGGTGATACATCTCCTAGACAGGGATGACAGTCTGTTTCCTGTAGTGTTGTATTTCCTAGAGAATAACTAAAACGTTTTACATTTCTTGCACATGTATTAGTCTTAGCACAAAGTATTTTTGGCTTAAAATGCATTTGCCTGTCATGACCCCATTTTGTTAATTCATCTAGGTCTTTCTGTAGTTCTTGTAGGTCTGATTGTTTGTTGATTTCTCTGTATTAGGCACAGTCATCTGCAAAGAGGTGGACTGTGGAGTTGAAAGTGTTAGGTTTGTCATTGATATAAATAAATAGGAGAGCCGTCCGTGATTTTTCTTTGATCTAAATATATAATATTGCAAAAAGTAAAGATAAATATACAGACACTTTGAAGATAGACAATGTAAATGTTGAGTCAAGTTATATCGCTCCCTAATAGTGCCACACATTATTTATTGCATTATGACATGGGGTTTTCAATCAAACAGAATATTAAAACTTAAACAAACCTGACAAGTATTACCTTATTATATTTCCCACAGAAACACTTTTAAAAATACACTTTTTAAAAGTATATGATATCCTTAAGTTTCAACAATTTAGATTTTAGTTTTTGTTTCACAATGACCTACCATTTTAGTTCCCAAACTGGAGAATAATGTTTTACCAGGTACATAATCATGATACAAGAGTCGAGGACAAACTGTACAAGAAAAGCACTACACAGTTCACGAGGATTTTGAAATTATGTGAAATTGTAACGTTTGCAAACTTATCAAGTCATACATACAAGACAAAATGGCTTGTATGCAAAATTAAGAACTAACAACCACATGTTAACTTGATTTCAACCTTATACAATACAAATTGCATCATAAAGTTAAACTCATTAATTATATACACTACGCTACATACCGGGGTACTTGTTAACCTTCATTTATGTTTTAGTAAATATTGGATTTAGGTGATGTGCTTGATATTGGTAGTTATTTTTATAAGGATGGCTTCTTGATAGCGACTATTACAGATTTAGAGGAGTCTCCTGAACCTTTGTTGTTATTTCAGTGTCATATATTATGCCATTTATACAATACGTTTACATATAGTTTGTATCATTGTTGTATTTTTTGACACGAATATATTGTATTAAGTATTGGTCAAATAAAAGCAAATTCTTCTTGAATCATATGTAAATATTGTTTACTGAAATACACTGTTTTGTGTTAAGTAAATTAAATTATTAAAAGTGGTAATTTATTAAATAACTTTCTGAAATAATTCACTCCATTAAAAATTACACCAGAAACATCAGGTGCTTGGTTAGTCTTAATGTTTTTCTGTGAATAAATAGTGAGAGGTTTGCTGCAAAATAGGTGAGAGATGAGATGTTGAGACCCCTGCTACAACTCTTCAAGACCACTTAGTGAAGACATGTAATACCCAATTGTGTACACATGTAATACATTTCCTACATGATTACATTTGTGAAATCAAAACTAAACATACTATAGTATTTTTATTTTGATGATTTATTAAAACAACTTTATATAGTATAATTATAATCACCGTGGGTTCTCATGTTATACAATAATTATCCTTAACATACCATTGGCTATGCCGTTCTGGTATACATGTTAACATACATAATTGTGTGAAACCTAACTAGCTTACTAACTAGATAAATTAGTATGTATTAAGAGGTCAGTTTTTCCTATGTCGCATTATCCAATCCTCAGGATTGCTCAAAGCAACTACACTTTACTCTCTGGTAGACCTGTTCAATGGAAGAATCTTGACTTCTCTTTGAAACACCCAATGATGCTGCAAATAATGCATGAATACTATTCGTAACAAATATCCACCCCTGTTTATAGCCAGGTATTCAGTCATACAACTCGAAGAACTAGAGCAATGTAGAGTGAAAATAAATGCCAACACTTTGACACAATAGCACAGGATTCAAACCTAGGTTCTCTTAGTTGAGGGTGTGAAGCTCTAGCCACTGTGCTACTACATTATTACACTACTTGAGTCTTAGTCTTAATGGATGCATCCAGATGGTTCCCAGACCTAGGTAACTTATTGGATCTTAAGGATTATAGGTGAAAGTCCAAATGGTGTAGGCCAATGCAACTAGAGGCATCTGGTGAGCGTGGAATCTCTTGGATTTCGAAACATACGTTAGTAGATATACTACGGATTATTGCTATAGGGAATATACACCCTTATATACGTAATCGTTGCAATCCATATGTGTGTGTAATTCTCGTTAGGCTGACTGTTCATATCACCCGTAAACACAACCTCTTAAGAACTGTGAAAACTGTTCATACAATTTGTAGCTCTGGGATTTCCAAATTCAGACGTAGGCAAATACACTAGTCACTACGGATTATTGCTATAGCCAGGGATGTAACCGTTGTATACTACAATATATGTGTATATAACTGTCACACAGCTGACTTGTAATATAGCCTGATAACACCAACTCTAACGATCTAAAAAAAACAAATTATACAGGTAGGGGAGACCGGGGCTAGTTGTAACAGGGGTAAGTTGTAACAGAGGGCTTGCAGACAAAACTGCTAATGCAAATTATTCTGCAAGAAGACAGCCTGTTCGTCAATAGATTTGAGCATGTCATGTGTAATATCACATGAATCCGTCGACACGCCATTAATTTATGCCGTTTTTAAAGAAAACACGTACTATTCTGATTTGTTTCAATATATTAAAGTTAAGTGTATGCGTATCCATAATTCACATTTTCTGCTTTTTCTTTGATGGGTGTATTTACGAGTATTTTATTGTAACTCTGACATAAACCTTTAAACAGGATTTGATTAATATTTTATTCAATATCATGTTTTATGAAAAAGACGGGTCGGGGCAAGTTGTTACATTCATCTCGGGGCAAGTTGTAACACCGTTAGATCATGCCACACAGAGCCTACAGATAAAACTGCTAATGCAAATTCACCAAGAAGGTGGCAGCACATTCAGCAATAGATTTGAGCATGTCACGTATAATATCACATGAATCCGTCGACATGCCGTCCAGCCACGCCATTTTGAAGAAAAAAGGTACTTTTTCTCATTTTGTCCTCATCTTCAAATTGTGTATACAAAATTCTTAGTTTACTGCTTTATTATACGCACACTATTCTCTCTCTCTCTCTCTCTCTCTCTCTCTCTCTCTCTCTCTCTCTCTCTCTCTCTCTCTCTCTCTCTCTCGCACACACGCACCCACGCGCATACGCGCACACGCGCACACGCGCACACGCGCACACGCGCACACGCGCACACGCGCACACGCACACACGCACACACGCACCCGAGACTGGAATAAAAACATGTATTTATCTTATCCATAGCTCCTGCACGAAAGACTGACGGCCGAGGACGTATGAAAGCGGAAACGATTATCGTCACCGATACCCCAGTCCGGAAAATGTTCGAAAACAGACAGGCCGCTAGAGCAGCGCGAGCTACATGATGCAGTAGTAAGCGAAAACTGCCACTCACGAAAGGCAAAGCTCTCGTCTAGAAAACAAAATCAGTGGAATGGTTCTGCTTAGTATGTGACGAGAATTACGCCGACAGCAGGTCGCATGATCAGTGGATCCCGTGTCAGATGTGCCTCAGATGGGCACACACTGAAAGCACCACAGGCGACGACACATATCTGTGTCACTTGTGCGACTCTGACAGCGAGTAGACCTTATTCGTCATGTTCCTGTCGTTGCCGATATGATGATATATGTCATACTAGTCTTGTTTTTAATTTCGATTTTCATCTGTCTTTTTAATTTTATTTTGGAAAGGAATACCTAACGAGTGTGCATAATTGCTCATTGCATTCACAATATACATTACATCAGGGCCTACTGTGTTTTGGCAATTATAAATAACCATCACATGTTTGTAATCGAAATGATTGTTATTGCAATTTCTGGTAATAAAACTATGTTTTGTTTGGTCAGATACTGTGTTTAAAAGCTGAACTCCAATACGGGATATACTATATATGCAATAATACATCGTTACTATTAAGTCTCAAATAATGTATATAGCTTACAGAAAGCAGTAGCAGTGTAATTTTATGTTGTTACAACTTACCCCAAAGATAAAACATACGTGTTACAACTTACCCCGTACTCTGTTACAACTTGCCCCGTATCGGGGTAAGTTGTAACACTTTAGGACACCTCATATAATCCATCATACCGTAAATATGAAATATCCCAGATAATTAATTATCTCCAATTAACTGCGGGAGATATGTGAGGACCGATTGGCATAACAACAATTTCGATCGGTTACGAAACCCTCCCGCAATCCTGAAATATGTTGTTTTTGTTACAACTAGCCCCAGTCTCCCCTATGGATGATGGAACGCTCCTACACTGAGCCATGTCATAGTAGGCAGCCGAATTCATTCATATCGAAAAATCAATCAACAAACGGACGCAGCCGCAAGACAAGAGTAAACGGGTAGAACAGCAACTCGCTTGAAATATCAGGCATCGCATATACATATTTTCGCTTATTTTAATTGTGTTCATACAATGCAGACTTACTAAATACTGTCCACAATAATGTCGATAGTATAAAGAGTCCGAATAATTTGTATCACCTTCGGGTGTTATAAATGTTTACTATTCAATTGATAGATCGGTGTCGTTCGATTCGGCTCGCGAATAAATGATCGTTCTCGCATGACATACATCCCCGTCGGCAATGCTGTTTTTCTTATGCACAATACGCCGCCGAAAATTGGACTGACACCGAGGCAGTCATGAGGAAGTCCTTCGCCACAGCGCTGAAACTGCCCGAAGCTCAAGCGAACGCTATTCGCATTGAGCGTGCGCACCGAACGGGACCCAACTCCACCGGCCGGCCGAGGACCATCGTCGTCAGATTCGAGGCGTACAAGGACCGAGATTGCATCCTACAAGCCGCTCGCAAGGAGAAACCGCGTGGCGTCTTCGTGAACGAAGACCTATCGCACCGCGTGATGCAGAGGAGAAAAGAACTAATGCCAAAGTTGAGGGAAGCGCGTTCAAATGGCAAGATCGCGTACCTAGTGTACGATCGTCTCGTTGTGAAAGACCGTGCGGACAGATCGTGACTTCCTTCAAGAACAATCAGCTGGCAAAAAAAAAATTATCAAACAACGAACTCATTAATGTCAGTATATAATACCACGCTCAATGACTGTGCCTACGTATTTCCTTTTAATAGTGTCAGCGATGACGACAATGTATTTGGCAATAATAATGCTAGTGAAAACTGTTGCACAATGAAATCCACGCAGAATGCAATACGTTAGTTATGAAGGACATAAATCCGAACTTTTACCAATACAGTGTGGTGTTCCTCAAGGATCTATCTTAGGTCCGCTATTGTTTACAATATATGTTAACGATATGTGTAATGTGTCGAAGCTACTGAAGTTTATTTTATTCGCCGACGACACAAATATATTTCATAGTCATAGTAAATTACCAGATTTAGTAGGACTACGTGAACTATATACGGAGCTTGATAAGATGTACAAGTGGTTTTGTGTAAACAAACTGTCATTAAATATTGCTAAAACGAATTATATATTATTTGGCAGATATACCCATCAACAAGATGTTGCTATCATTAACAATAATGTTACTATACAGAGAGTTCAAGCCACTAAATTTCTTGGCGTCTTAATTGATGAATCGTTAAACTGGAAGAACCACATTAACATGGTGAAATCCAAGCTATCGAAAGTAGCGTCTGTTATATACAAAGTTAGCCATTGTATCGACCACTCCAGCATGCAATGTCCATACCTGTACTCGGCGTGAAATTGTGGAATTCTCTCAAGGAATTGCTTGTTAGCATAATGTCCAAATATAAATGTAAACGTCATTACATTAATATTCTCATAGGCAAATATACCATGTAAACATACTTGATTATTACGACAAATTAACATTTGTTGTGTGGACATATTTATTTGTTGTGTCATTATAATAAAAAAACTAAGAATTACCACTTATCATTTTTATGAAAAGTGTTCACGGGGTAGACACATATAAGTGTTTCACTTCATGTCTACTCCTTTTCAAAACATATTTCTTAATTGTATTTCATTCGTACCATGTGACTTATTATTTGTATTTGTATTGCTTGCTTTTTAATTGTGTGTGTTTTGAATTGAATTGGATTGGATTGGATTGGATTGGATTGGATTGGATTGGATTGGATTGGATTGGATTGGATTGGATTGGATTGGATTGGATTGGATTGGATTGGATTGGATTGGATTGGATTGGATTGGATTGGATTGGATTGAATTGAATTGAATTGAATTGAATTGAATTGAATTGAATTGAATTGAATTGAATTGAATTGAATTGAATTGAATTGAATTGAATTGAATTGAATTGAATTGAATTGAATTGAATTGAATTGAATTGAATTGAATTGAATTGAATTGAATTGAATTGAATTGAATTGAATTGAATTGAATTGAATTGAATTGAATTGAATTGAATTGAATTGAATTGAATTGAATTGAATTGAATTGAATTGAATTGAATTGAATTGAATTGAATTGAATTGAATTGAATTGAATTGAATTGAATTGAATTGAATTGAATTGAATTGAATTGAATTGAATTGAATTGAATTGAATTGAATTGAATTGAATTGAATTGAATTGAATTGAATTGAATTGAATTGAATTGAATTGAATTGAATTGAATTGAATTGAATTGAATTGAATTGAATTGAATTGAATTGAATTGAATTGAATTGAATTGAATTGAATTGAATTGAATTGAATTGAATTGAATTGAATTGAATTGAATTGAATTGAATTGAATTGAATTGAATTGAATTGAATTGAATTGAATTGAATTGAATTGAATTGAATTGAATTGAATTGAATTGAATTGAATTGAATTGAATTGAATTGAATTGAATTGAATTGAATTGAATTGAATTGAATTGAATTGAATTGAATTGAATTGAATTGAATTGAATTGAATTGAATTGAATTGAATTGAATTGAATTGAATTGAATTGAATACTGTCTATAAAATGTTGGTCTTTGTTGTTATCGCATCGATACATTCCCTGATCAAACATAACTTTGCTGGTATTGGGATTCAATTTAGTTTACATTTCGCAACAGTGTTTTACTGTTTACTAGACTCGGCAGTCTACCGCAAAAAAGGCTAAATAAATATATGCAGCTTCCGGCGTTGCTCCGGTGTACATAAACCGCATCTATGCATACGCGGTTTTATGTAGACCGATTTTGTTCAATATACCTTATTTATTGAAATATTTTGATGAACTTTCATTATGTGTTAAACGTTAGTATTAGAAACAATGTTCCAGTTTTACATCTTTGGAAAATGTATTAAATAAAAAAATATGCCTGGTGTACATAAGCCCGTCCTCTAGGCACTGGTCTACATAAGCTGCACTTAGACTTATATATATATATATATATATATATATATATATATATATATATATATATATATATATATATATATATATATATATATATACGTGTGTGTATATCTTGAGCACATCACGGAAGGATTGCCAGACACGAAAGTGTCGACAAACATCGTACTAAAACCTATATATATCACATTCCTTAATAAACCATTTCCATTTCTTCATCTGGGTTTCACACTAGGATTGAGCCGGCAAACCCCACGCATGTGAGCATTCAATACCCTGACATTATAGCATGAAAAGGAACACTTGTGAGAACATCGATACCAGGATTTGAACCGACAATTTCGTTATCAATGAAGTCCATAGTTGTAAACTAGCATACTACACCAACAAGCCATTAATCAATAGTGTGAGAATGCATAACTCAAAATCCTGACCTGCTGGGACTTCCGATTTGGAACCAGTATATTGGATTTAATCTAAATTGATTCCACTAGCAAACGTTGTTGTATTGCGAAATAGACGAAATCGACGAAATGGACTAAGTATAAGAAACCAACATGAAATCCACGAAAACGAATTCGTCCTACGAGAAATACGTTATTACATTATCAGGCGAAAGTTATTACATTATCAGGCAAGAGGAATGTATTACATTATCGGGCGAAAATTATTACATTATCGGTTAGCAAGTGTATTACATTATCGGTTGATGTTATTACATTATCAGGCGGTTATTACATTAACGGGCGATTTTATTACATTATCGGGCAGTTATTACATTAACAGGCGATTATTACATTATCGGTTTTAACACGCACGTAATAATAGTGACGCTTCACTGGGAAGTGTCAACATTTTGAAATGCAGGCGATGTCCGTGGCTATACAGGTTCAATTGCCATGCGGTTGTATATTCGAACTCAGCATCGAGCTCCATTTTCGGGAGAGCTTTTCATGGTCATCACGCAGTGGATTTATGTTCAGCCAACAAGATCAAATGTTAACATTTGCTGCTGGTTCTCGTCGTGAAGATAGACGAGAGGCCCATTTTATGGGACTTCTATGGTGGATACCGCATCAGCAGCAATGCCACTATACTGGACATAGACCTTACTGGGATGCGTCTGCGTAAGTTTGAGAGTACTAACACAGCTACAGGCATAGAGAACGTAAGGGAGGACAACAGAACTATGACGGTAACCATAACGGGAACTGTGCGCAGCAAGAACGATACAACAAACGTATATATATATATATATATATATATATATATATATATATATATATATATATATATATATCGGTCTGATGCCGCCTCTGTTTGACGACATACTGTGCGCGCGTTGTCGGGCCAGATCGGAAGGCCCGTGTGGATTCTGTTTTGCAACGACAAAGACGTCAGAAACAATGAATGTGAATTTAACAATCGGTCGCTATGTGGCAGATTGCTTGTTTTGGGATATCAAGAGAGAAGAGTGGCACAACTCCGGCTGTGAGGTCAGTATTGGCGAGTGTAATTCTAATTGATATAGCTATATACTTACCATTCGTGTAAACATCACGTCTTACTGTGATAATTATTGACCCATACCCGTTTTTATTCTCGCAGCTACGGTTCTCATTTGCTCAATATCTAAGAAATAGCATCCATTTATTTATTATCAGTAGTACCAATCTAAGTCATCTTGACTTAATTCATTCACCTG
The DNA here is from genome assembly GCA_964017155.1 of Oasisia sp. SBJ-2009. Lineage (NCBI taxonomy): Eukaryota > Metazoa > Annelida > Polychaeta > Sabellida > Siboglinidae > Oasisia > Oasisia sp. SBJ-2009. The sequence continues at coordinate 3,610,908 of OZ024865.1, read as the reverse complement.
CAATACATAATTCCACAATTCATATAGTCTCCTTTTAGCGTTTTGTTAACTTTTTGCTCGTCTTCTACCTAAAACTTCCGCATGTGTTTTTCGTTTTGCAATGTCTTCGTTGTCGTGACAGTCACAATTACAACAGTTGTATTGTACCATAGTTTTTCTATCGTAGTATATCTTAACTTGCAACGTCTGCTAACAGGTTCTACCCGACATTTCGTCGACCGCACTGGAATGCGCCTGGAACCATCTGTCAACATTCGTTGGGAAATACTATGTGCCTCCAAACATGGTCGACGTGACACACGTTAATCTTTATAAAGGCATTGACAACAGATACGTCACTGTCATAGTCGTCGCTGTTGTATGGGCTGTTTTCCTGCTACTGTTGATATGGGCAAGGTGGAGAGACAAGAAAGATAAAACCAAGGTAGGCGCAAAATCCAGTCAGCGTTTAGTTACGTACTTCAAACAGTATGGTCACAGGTCTGACCTGTATAATATAATAAGTAGTATCTAACACTTTGAGTAACAAATTGACCTGCTAATTAACGATTGTACCAAATCACCATTAATTGTGTTTGCTCTCCCTCAATGATCTTGTCATTACGCATATTGCTAAGAAGAAAATGACTTCTATCAGCAGATAAAGTACGCTCTGTGATATTATAGAATTTCTGCCATAATAATGATGTTGGGTAATTGTGGGTAGATGAATGTCGAGCCACTGGTTAACGTTTTGTTCGTGACTTGACCCTTGGCGCCGGGTGACGTATCTGGCTGACAACGCCGTGGATGCTGATCACATGTGTATCATGACCGTTCTCACGGACATGATAACGGGCGCCGGCACCAAGGCTGTGGTCTCCATCCGCTTGTTGGGCGAATATGGCTTAGGTGACAGAAACGTGTTGGCTGAAGACCATATCGAACTTTGTCAAGTCAGTGCCGAAGATATGTTTCTTGTTGCTGAGAAACAAGACCTCGGACGCATCACTCACATTACCTTGTGGATCGACTACACCAACACATCTCCAGCCTGGTGGGTTTAAGAACAGTTGCAATGCCCCAACATCCAGACATATCTCTGGCATTTGCTTACTTAATCAGGCCAGTTTAACCCTCGGAGCCTTGCCGTCCACAAATATCACTCAACTTTGCCATGTTGTTCGATTTGCGAGGCTCATCTCATGGTATATGTTCACTTGCATTCAGTTTCTCTCTCCGCCAAGTATTATGTTGCCGACGACTCTTCCTGGGATTTTGAATATGTTGCTGTCCTATTATGTGTGGTGTAGGTTTATCCACTGGGCTTATTGTTGGTTTGTTTTGCCAATCAAATCTAGCATAGATACATACTGCAATGCTCATATAATTGTGATTCAACTGCAAATTACGTAGTTAACATATTTAAACGTAAAAGTGTTGAAACCAAAATACAGCTGCAACTATCTGATAAATAACTCAGTATGCCGTTTCCACATATGATTTATGAACTGCCAGGTGGCGGGTACCCTTCTATAGTTTTAACTCGTATTCTATTGACGTGCCTTGCCTAGATCCACTTCCTGTTTCTGTCTGGTCCAATCACCTATGCGCTTTCTGTGCTTTTGTTTGTTTATTTGTCCCAATATGTTTTGTTTAACATACTTATTTTATTTGTGTTGTGTCAGTCCGATTGCTACCTTCTTCTTTGCTTGGCTGTTGAGTGCCCGTGTTTCAATAATTTTGTTATTTTATACCGTGAATGTTTTAACATCTCACAATTTTGGCGCGATGTCACATTTTCGTATTTCACTAGATCATCACACCTTCATAACATTTGCGCATGATTTAAGAGTTCGAAGAACGTCCGTTTTAAGTAATTTTGTAAGTATCACATGACCAGGAATAAACTGACCGATCACCGTCAAACACATAATCCACATACGTCATGCAATAATTTGCATACGACATGCATTAGGCACTTGGAAAAATAAATATGTAGGCGAGAATTGACTTTGAATTTGTTGTGTTTTGGTAATTCACAGCGTCTCCCCCAAGGGTGTTTTGTTAACTGTTGCCTAACTGTATAGTTCACTACTTATCATACAGGGGCGCCAATTTAACTATATTTCAATACCTGTCCACCAAGGAACGCTATGTTACATTTGACCTTGACCGTTGGCCATTGACCTTGACTTTTGAAATTGACCCAGCTTATTCATTGATATTTTCCTGCTTAACTACTTGTCTTATCATCGTAGATTGAAAACTCTGCAAATTGTGTTCTTCAAATTATGGTGTTCAATACATTGGTGAATTGTGTGTGTGTGTGTGTGTGTGTGTGTGTGTGTGTGTGTGTGTGTGTGTGTGTGTGGGGTGTGTGTGTGTGTGTGTGTGTGTGTGTGTGTGTGTGTGTGTGTGTGTGTGTGTGTGTGTGTGTGTGTGTGTGTGTGTGTGTGTGTATGAAAGTTGCACATAGTGGTTGCGTACAACTGACAACAAGTGTTTTAGTATGCGACAGTTTGCGGCGTTGTATGTTGTCTCAGATTATACCATGTTCCCTGACGTTTTATTGAAACTCCAGTCTTGTTACGAAACCAGTTTGGTGTACAATAATTCTTGCGACTCTAAGCACTCAGGCCTCTTAAGATGAATTACGCCGAAAATAATCCCACAACAAATGACTTCTTTGTAAACTCTGTCTATTTGCTCCATAACATTGTTGCCAATATACAGAGTTGTGGTCAAATATTAAAACAGCTATCGTCTCCGACATTTGTATCCATCAAATGGAAAGCCGGTTCCCCTCCCAAACAACACTAACCAATCAACATACCTTGACTGCACCTCACATAGAACCAATTAACAAGTTTTCATATCACGAATCAATAGGAAATGTTTTATTTTACCACTGCTTTGCAAGTCTGTTTCAATGCAACCTCTGTCTTTATGAGAATGAGAATGGCAAGTGTGTTGCATTAGGTAAACCGATGTCACCGCGAAAAAGATACCAACAGGGTGGAACACCCACAGGTATCTTAGAATCATTACGGAAAGAAAAATCCTTCTTAACAATGTAATGTAGGCGTTGTAATGGACGATAACATACTAAGAAAAATGTGTTTGGAAGGGACAGCAGAAAAGTCGCTTGCATTGCCAATAACAGAGTGACCCTACATTGGTTAAATAGCATGACCCACATAGACAAACCGGAGTCAATTGTAGTTCACTTAATCGTGTTTTTCAACCGCAGATGACCCTGTTCAATAACAACCATACGGGTATTGCAGTATGTGCATCCGATGTAGAAGGAAACATCCCGGCGAACCTTGTCGATAACCGTGACAGTGTAGCCGCTCGCCTTTAGCTCCAAGCTCTCGATGCTCACGATCTCCGGTTGAACAGGAGGGTAATGGGTCGGCGAAACGG
>OZ024865.1:3592500-3605000 GCA_964017155.1 Oasisia sp. SBJ-2009 | reverse complement strand
TCAAAACGAAATATATATATATATATATATACATTAATAATTACTTCGTTGATACTGGATTACCCATGATTAAATACACAATATTAAACCGATATTATATGCAAAGGGTTAATCGAAACATATGGATTAGTGATCAAATCGATATATATATATATATATATATATATATATATATATATATATATATATATAATTATATATATATATATATATATATATATATATAATTATATATATATATGTATATCTGCATATATATATATATATATATATATACATATATATATATATATATATATATATATATATATAATTATATATATATATGTATATCTATATATATATATATATATATATATATATATATATATATATATATATATATATATATATATATATATATAGATAATTCGAGTAGAATGAAGGTTAAATATACTTACCGAGATTGTCAAGTTTCCTGGCTTCGAAGGTGGGCGTGACAGGGCGATTTAAAAGTAATGTCATAACTATGACAACCACAGCTATCTTGACAGGCTGGATAACACATACGTCTCCCGAGCTTGACATGACAAACGATAATATCCACGCCACGTTCTTGTAGTGTGGGTTCGCCAAACCGTAGACCACAACAAAAAATGACGATACCAAACAAGTTATTACCGTCAACGTCCATGCTATATACACCCACCACGAAGGGAGAGTAAACCATCTAGTTATGTATGGGCAAAGGTTGCTTCGCCTGGTCCAGCTTCCGACGCTGCTGACGGTGTTGCTGAGTGTGTCGGCATTGCTGGCGCTGATTTGATTTCTGTGTATGTTTCTATTTTGGTTGATGTTTCTGTCTCCGTTCTTGCTGATGATGTTGCTGGAAGACACGTTTTCTGTGGTGGCATTAGCGCTGGTATTGGCGTTTCGTGAAGTAAATCGTGTACGTTTTAAACGAAGTACGTTTTTGTGTATATATCCTTTGGAATATGTAGAGGATCACTAGATAATATACCGTCCGAGTCAGTATCATCAGCCATGTGGTTATAGCCGGCATCGTCACCAACTTTGATGTTATCCTTGCCTTGTGTACCACCGTAGTGCACAATAAATGCCCCTTCTTCTACGGCGACGGTGCGAAATATCAACACGATCAATGCGTTGACTGGTACAACAACGAAAGCGCTCTGGATGCCGATGGCAACATGATCTAAGTGGAGCGTAAACTCGTCGAATATTATTTCGTCGTACGCTGAGCTGCTAACTTCGTAGTACATAATGTTTGCGAACATCGACGACAGAATGATTGCCAAACCGCATGACAACCGTTGCACACGAGTGAATGTACTATGTTGGGGACACATGAATACGCTGATCCACATGTGTTGGTCGCGCATATTTTGCTGTGATATCACCCGGAATGTGTAAGTGAACGGTTGCATCTCGGTCATATGAAGGTGACATCGTGCTATCTTTTGGGATACAACCGCTGGTTGCATATGAAGTTCGAAGTCACATTAGAATATCTTTCGCGTACTGATATCTGGTTGAGGAACCTGTAGAAATACGTCAATATTATATAATAGTATGTCTATGTGTCAATATTGAAAGACGTTTGATATATATATATATGTATATATATATATATATATATATATATATATATATATATATATATATATATATATATATATATATATATATAATTGATAAAGGTCACACATTGCAGCTTTACAATGTTTTCCTTTTAATAACAGGGCTGGGTTTAAATGCTGGTGCACATGCCATTGAAAATGCACCGTTTGGTTCTGCGTTGACAGTCTACCTACAAATCAATTGCATTTATATGTGACGAAAGCCACGTCACGTCCAAATAATTATTATTTGAATACAAATGCCTTAGTTATCCGTTGCAACTGCTGTCGAAACAGTTAAAGTTATACTAATGTGCGACCTTTTGTTTTTCAAATACACCAACATTTTCTATTGCATCAATTGATAACAAAATAATGGCGCATTTGATTACACCTCATGCGTACTTCCATTGGCATTCACCAGCCAAGCAACATACTAGCAACACGACCATCATAACATACATTTAAAGCAGTATGTTACCTATAACATATCGGAACAGAAAAACAAATATATGTGTAAGAGAAAGCAAAAAAATTACATTCGTGATTGAACAAGGACCTAGGCAAGGCACGCCAATAGAATAACAGATAAACCGGGTATTTTCTGGTGACACATTACAACGCATTTCAATGTGTTGTTGTAACTGCAATGAAAACACATGACACTACAGTTGATCTTATCTTAATATTGACACGTTGACTTGCGCATTACAATAGATATATAAGTTGAATTAGTTTTGCAATATAAACTGTTGATAAGCGCAAGTAGACTATGTATCTATAGCACAATGAAAAGCCCAGGCAAAGTCGACGAGAAAGGCAAAACAATATCTGGTGAAAAGAGACATTGAATGCAAGAGAAAAATACGCAAGGAGATAACTCAAGAACATCTTACAATACTGCATAGTTGAACGATAATTGTGGACGGGTTATTTACCCAGGGAGGAAACTGAAGCAAATGCCAGAGAGATGACCGGTTGTTGGGGCATTGGAACTGTTCTTAAACCCACCAGGCTGGAGATGTGTTGGCGTAGTCGACCTATAAGGTAATGTGAGTGATGCGTCCTAGATTATTTCTCTCAGCAACAAGGAATATATCTTCGGCGTTTATTTGAAACAGCGTGACGTGGTCATCAGCCAATACGTGTCTGGCACCTATGCCAAATTCGCCCATCAAACGCAAGGAGACCACAGCCTTGGTGCCTGCTCCCTTCATCATGTCCGTGAGAACGGTCACGATATACAAGTGTTTAGCACCCACGGCATTGTCCGCTAGATACGTCACCCGGCGCTGAGGGTAAAGTCACAATAAATCATGAAACCGAGGATGTACGGAATTATCCACCATAATAAATTGTACCATGAAGCTTGTTGTCTGGAACGTGGCAACGTTGGTCATTAAATGTATTACTATATTCATTTGTCTATCTGTATGTATGTGTGTATGTACGTATGTCTGGCTGTCTGTCTGTCTGCCTTTATGTATGTATGTCTACCTGTCTGCCTGTATGCCTGTCTGTTGCCAATGTGTCTCTCTGTCTCTCTGTCTGTCTGCGTTTGTTTGTGTATGTCTGTATGTATATCTGTCTGACTGTATGTATATCTGTATATATGTGTCTATATATATGTTAGTATGTATGTGGGTCTGTCTGTATGTCTGGCTATCTATCTGTCTGTATGTCTGTCTGCATATACTTCTGTCTGTATATGTCTGTCTCACTGTCTGACTGACTCTCTGTATGTTTATTCATAACAAATAAAATAGGTTAGCATATTATGTGTTGGGCTGACTGTTTGTATGTATCCTAGATGTCACATTGGGATGTTTCCTGGAGTGATACTGTTACAACTTGGATGCGCTTTATTTTAATATATATATATATATATATATATATATATATATATATATATATATATATATATATATATATATATATATATAACTACACGATACATGTTCCATGAAATTACATAGTGTCATTTGGTATAAAATGTCCTTTAATGAAATAATTGTAAATATCGTCACCAAAAGAAAATATGTGTAATACTAAGTGTCCAACACCACTAGTGTTACTTTATTCACGTTGTTGTTTGAATAATTACCTTGTACTGTTCTAAGACACTTCCTTTGATAATTTACACATTAAAATATAACACAATATAAACATAACATATACTACTAAGAAAACAACTCGTCTTGCATAGTTTAGTGTGGTGGAGATAAGCCCGTTTTGACTTAAACAATTCAGTTGTTACGTAGAGGAACTTGTGGACTCAGTACTTCAAAAGCAGGTTATACACGGAGTTCCCCATAAGCGGATTATCATGTTTTTCTACAACGCCATACAAACCATTATGTCTTCCACACCCATGTCGTAAACAAGTTAATTAGTTTTGTAATGATTTCTAAAGGCATTAATGTTGCCTGCCACCAATATTATTATTATTTTGTGACGTTTTGCAAATGAACGTATGCCACATTTCTGGGACACGATTAAATAACGAAACATAATGAGGTACCACAATAACTATTCCGACAGAGCGGTTCTGACACAACTAGGGTCTTTGTGCCGTCTTTTACGTATTTTTGACGTGTGTAAAATGCGGCACCGTTTTGTGGAACGTTTGTTTAAATCATCCTACAATTACCTGTTGAACTCGCATGACTCCGAAACCACACAATAGCTAAATATGGATACAGTCTGACATGTCCGTCAATGTGAAGGTATAATATGTACATTAATGAACACTTACAACCGATGGAACGTCGACTGGTGGCCCGACGACAGGTGTGCCGGCTCGATGCCGGAAAGGATGTTTAAAATCATCTACAGCTCGCCGTATGCATCACACGAGACTGCTATGTCTTCACACATAGTTAAATATTGATTTAATATAAAATGTCCGTCAATATGAAAGTAAAATGTCTACATTAATGTACATTCACAGTCGGTGAAACGTCGCAGGATGTTCGATTGAATTCATTGCGAAGATGGCGTTGTTTTGGCTGTTCTGTCTATTGACCAAACATATGGCATGCTGTTTTGTCTATTGACCAAACATACGGCATGCTGTTTTGTCTATTGACCACACATACGGCATGCCCAGATTGCCCAAATACAAACCATCGCTGGCTACGCGCCTGCACGGTAAATAGCTAATTGAAGATGATTTCAACAAGCGTTCAGCAAAACATGCAACCAAATCCATGTTAGTCGCTGGAGGCGCTGATACGCAACTAGGGTCTAATTGCGTATTAGCGCCTCTAGCGACTAACGTTGATTTGTGGAAGTCCGTTATAAAACATATTACGCGGAAGCATGCCTTTTTCGCCAAGCATCCCTGGAACCACTGAGAGTTTAATAAATAAAAGGACTAAACATAATGCCGTAGCCATTGCACCTAAGCAATCTGGATAATGCCAAGAGAGGGTAAGGAGAGCAAATACAATATTTGAAGATAATTTGGAACAATCGTTAATTGGTAGGACAATTTATTTCAGAAAGTGTCATCAAGGATATTATAGCTTCACAAAGATACGCAACTCCTCGCGATAACGTGTGACGCCACAACCACTAACGCCATCTAGGTTTAAGCGTGCTAAACTACAGACGATGTCGTCTGCTCGACGTTGGATGGCAAATTGCCAATGTTGTGCTGCGCCCAACTGCAACAACAGTCGCACATAATGTCCAGAAATGGTTTTCCACCGCTTCCCGGTTGAAGAGAGAAGGTAAATATTGGATCTATTACAGAAACGTGTATGTAAAAGTAAAGTAATCGACACTTTCCCTGTGAAAACATGAGAACAATGGCCAACTGTACATATATATATATATTTTATATATATATATATATATATATATATATATATATATATATATATATATATATATATATATATATATATATATATATATATATATATATATATATATATATATATATATATATATATATATATATATATATATATATATATATATATATATATATATATATATATATATATATATATATATATATATATATATAACATAGTCACTGAAACGCTAGTCGAATACGCTAGCAAGTCGAACATTGTCACTGAAGGATATCGTTTGTAATTATCACCATATGTAACATAGAATGCGTTAAACAGGTACATTTGGAATCTACACAAACAATCTGATTGACAAAGATGTAAAATGGGGTTTGTGAACATAACTTTTCAAAAACTACTTGTCTTATATTACACGAAATACTCACTGGCCCCCGTTGCGTAATGCCTATGGGGAGTGTGGCATGTTTAAAATCATCTACACGCAGAAGGGCGGAATATACGTAGCTGATATAGGTTGGATTCTCAATACGCCTAAGGATTATTCCTAGTGCACTTCCCATGTGGAGTTCACGCATAGCCAGATACTAATCTAATAGAGTTGAAATATAATGTAATTTCTATTTTATATTTACATATATAATGATTTATTATTATGGTTGTGACCACAATAATTATGTTTGGGGATACATATTAATAACAGTTTTTACATTCTTGTGTATTACATCATGTGTACAACATGTTGACATGGTCTTCAATTGTAATGTTTGTTGCATATTATTTGAATAAATAATAGTGAATTGAATTGAATTAATATTTGTGTTCAATACATGTTGCAGAAGAAGCAGCTCACACAGGCACAGGAGTTCATCGAAAGGATGGACCAACTGTTCAATGCCTTTAACAGCCAGACGCTGACCAGTCCAGTCCAGCACTGATGCAACACGCTCTGACTGTAACCAGTGGCCACAAAGTGTTCTTGCTAGGAATCTTAGATTGGCTATCCAAGATTAAAAGCAAAGGCAATGATGGCAGTAAATTAATTTTGTTTAGATGTTGTGTCATTTGTTGTATACATTATTGACTCTTACATATACCAGATATATCTAAATCTAAACAAAATGTTATGTGTATGCCTGTGTATGCTATGACTTACACCTGAATTTTATTAATGAGCTTTGAGTGTCATATTATTCCATGTACCGTTTATGGCAATAATATTATTAAAACATATAATATTATTAAAACATGACGTTTGTTTGTGGCATAATTATGGTGTATGTTTTATCCATGACAGATATTCTGAGTAGATATTCATTCGAACAATAAAAATAGGAACGTTTTAATTGGATTGTAACCATTAGTCACCGTTTTGTTTGGGTTGTGTACACGCCATTTGGAACGTTTTATGTTTATATACACACTATTTACCATTTTTACTGAACTGTAACGATCATTTACGTTTTGAATTGTACACATTATTAATTGGGACTTTTGGGCTTGTTATCTTCCTGTTAATAAATCTTCTGTACCTCGTTATAGTCATATTATGTTTGTCTTAAAGTTGCATTCTGACTTCCGCCATGTTTAAAATAAAATGTTCCAGTAAACCGGCATTCTCCATACACTATATATTGTTTTCCACAACTACCTATCAACTTATTTTCACATAATATGCCATTTTAAGATAAAAAGGAGCAAAAGACGAAATGTTTTCCTGGCGACCCTCGCCAGTTAGAATTCACTGATTGGTTTAGACCTCGAAGAAGGGAATTGCAGTGAAAAGCGCTGTCAGGAGAGGGCCACACTAATAGGCGGGCCACAATTGGCAGACTGCACGGAAACGGCATACCACATTCACAAAGATGCCACCGCTCGAAACACTCCATATCTACGGCATGCCCAGTTGCCCACTTACACACTATCGCTGGCTATGCGCCTGTACGGTCAATGGCTAATTGAGTATGAACTAGGGTCTAGTTGCCTAGTGGCGCCTCTAGCGCCTAACGTGGATTTGTGGAACCCCATTGTGGCCCGCCTTTTGGTTTGCCCCAGCGCTTACCTACGTTGACCGGAGAATTCCGATGGTAAAACTATATCAACTTTTGGCAAACTCTACAGCCGTTGTTTGTTGCAAACTTATATTTTATCAAATAACGTATACAACCACAAAGTGAGACATGTGGTAGGAAGTATACTAATAACCAAATATCGGTCATGGTGTATATTGACTTTTCTAAAATGCGTTAAAAATGGGACATTATGTCAGAATGCAACTTTAATTGTTCAATGCATCTATGCTTGTATGGGAATTTAACTTTACTATCTATGTGCATTTTCAACCCAAATGTCTTAATTCTTGCAATGTTGCCGCTTCAAACCAAGCAAAACAGGTACGGGAGTAATTGAACAAGCAGTTCGAGCAAGAATTTGAAAAACAATCTCAAATATTTAATAATATGGGGCCAGCACTATCGCGTTCATTACGAAATAGGTCCAGGAATGTACTGTGTCATTAACCTCAATTAAAATAATACGCTAGCTTAAAAGCACTATCTACAAGGCGAGTGGGGAGATTTAGGGTGAGAGGGGGGTATATACGACCGCTGGTCATTTGCACCTTTGCTATCGTGTCCTAACACGCTGGTGCAGTCTCTGTAATTTGAACCTTCATTATCGTAGTTTAGCACGTTTAATATCAGGTGGCGCCACTTACGTAATGTCACGCTATTTACGGGAAAATCGCGAGGAGTTGCGTGTCTTTGTGAAGCTATAGAATCCTTGGTTTCATGATAACAATGGGCTTCCACAAATCCACGCTGATCGCTAGAGGCGCTTATACGCTGAGACCCTAGTTGCGTCTCAGCGCCCTCCAGCGACTAACGTGGATTTGTTTACATGTTTTGCTGAACGCTTGTTTAAAAACTAATCATCCTCAATTAGCTATTGACCGGCAACAGTTTGTATGTGGGCATCAGAGAGCTTTGTAGGCGTACCGTATGTGTGATCAATAGACAGAACAGCGTGCCAATCTGTGGTCGATAGACAGAACAGCCAAAACAACGCCATCTTGGCACTGAATGCAATCGAACGTCCCGAGACGTTTCATCGACTGTAAATGTACATTAATGTAGATATTATGCTTTCATATTGACGGACTTAATATACGATATCAATATTTAACTATGTGTGAAGACGTAGCAGTCTCGTGTGATGCATACGGTGAGCTATAGATTATTTTAAACATCCTTTCCCGCATCAAGCCAGCAAACCCGTCGTCCGGCTACCAGTCGACGTTCCATCTGCTGTAAATGTACATTAATTTACATATTATGCCTTCATATTAACGGACATATAAGACTACATCCATATTTAGCTATGGGTGAAGCTTCGTAGTCATGCGAATTCAACAGCTGATTGTAGGATGATTTAAACAAGCGTTCTGCAAAATCTTCCGCACAAGGTGCCGCATTTTACATACGTCAAGAATACGTAAAAAACGGCACACAGACCCTAGTTGTGGTACCTCATTATACCTGTGGCCATACTGTGTGTAGTACGAAACTGAACGCTAACTCTAGCCACAGTAGATGTGCCTACCTTGGCTTCATCCTTCTTATCTCTCCACCTTGCCCACTGCAATAGTATTATGAAAACAGCCCATACTGCAGCCACGACCAAGACAGTGACGAAATTGTGGTCAATGCCTTTATATAGGTTAATGTCTGTTACGTCGACTGTGTTCGGAGGCACATAGTATTTCCCAACGAAGGTTGTCAGATGGTTGCAGGCGCATTCCAGTGCGGTCGACGAAGTGTTGGATAGAACCTGTTATAGACGTTACATATTAATATATCATGCGACACACAAATGCGTACTATATATATTAAACTGTATGAAATGTGCCTGTCAGGAGAATGAAGGAAGCGGAATATGAACAAACACACGGATCGTTTAGTTGTGATATGAACATGTAACACTGGCAAAGAGTTAAAGGAGACTCTGTGAACTGTGAATGGATAGTACATATAATGATATATGCTTGATATTTAATGTGTTACACCTAATGGAAGTAAAGTAAAAATGTGGTTCTTATATAGCGCTGTATCCGATCTTTAGGATTGCTAAAAGGATTTTACACTTTAATTCTCTGACAGACGTGTTCAAACATACACCATCTTATCTAACTTATCTAACTAGCATTCAGCCAGGTACACATTTATACAGCTCAGTGAACTGGAGCAATGTAGAGTGAAAAACCGGGTTTTAGGGCCGCCGCTCAGGATTCGAACTCGGGGCCTTTTAGTCAAGAGTACGAATGTCCACCTCTGAGCCACTGAGCTCTACATAAGTGATTAAAGCGACAATATTATGAATGGACTTATTATGTATTGTAGTGAGATCAACAGGACATCCTGGCAGACGGTTGAATTAAAGCAAGTTGGCAAAGATTATTTCGAAAACAAAAATCAAACACTGCCTAAAATCATTCTTAAATATTGAGCAAATGAGAAGGAAGCTCAGGCAAGGGTAGCTGCGAAACGACGAGCCTGGACAAACAATGGAAGAATATTGCTGATCAGATGTGTTATCGAGAGTACGGAATGGACCTGTAATTTAAATCAAAGTCAGCTATACAGCTGATTCTCCGTTGACACGACAACAAGTAAAGGACTATTTGTTTTAAACACTGACCTCACAGCCGATGTTGTCCCACTGTTCTTTCGCATCATCCCAAAACAAGCAATCTGCCTTGTAGCCGCTTATGCTATTCACCTCAATTTTTGATGATGTCTTTGTCGTTGCAAAACAGAATCCACACGGGCCATCCGATCTGGCCCGACAACGCTCACACAGTAAATCGTCATGCATTGGCGGCATCAGACCGATATATAAGTTTGTTGTATGGTTCTCGCTACGTATAGTTCCTGTTACGGTCACTGTCATAGTTCCGTTGTCCTCCCGTATGGTAGCAATGCCCGTTGCTGTGTTAATAGCCTCTATCTTCCGCAGATGCGTCGCAGAAAAATCTATCTCGAGGAGAGTAGCATTCGTGCTTATGCGATCTCCGCCGTAGAAGTCCCATAACGTCGGCTTATCCCCCCTCTTCACCACGAGAGCCAGTCGCACATGCGCAGTTGCCGACAACGTGATTTTATAAAGCATGTTAGTGGAAATTTGAACCACTGCGACCTTAAAGTTTTCATCTGTTATTGCAGTGCGACTGTTGTCGATAAACGCACTGACTTTGGTCTTTGTATCGATATGTTCTGTAATCATATTCATATTTACGTGCAGTTTAGATTGATATATCAACAATATCGGCGTGAAAGCGGCATTTATATCACGCAAACGCCCAGTAAAAACGTATGCATATTACATACCTAATTGATCGTAATCGACCACATATGCTGAAGCGCTGTTGCTTTATTTGCAATCAAAACGGGATTATTGTTAAATAAAAACATATTTCACGCTGCTGTATTTCGACTCGAAACGGGATCATTGTGAAATAAAAACGTGTCTCATGCACCAATATATCGATAGCATTGTGCAATGCACTGCACCCTTACGTATGTTACTAACACATACACATACACATACCTATACACAAAGAAACACAGACGGCCTGACATGTAGACAAACACATATTCGCATCAAACACACCTGCAGTCTTATAATGGTTGTCTATACAATGTCATCTCTGTTTAAGACAGTAATGGGGAACCAATGTGATAGCCAGAGGGCGGTGACCCGCGAGTCGGGGGTCTCTGACGTAATCCGGTCCATTACGCCATTACGAGCGTGCTGTTTTTACATTCAGTTCCTCTTTGAATTTGCTTAGACTCCAACATTTATTAATGTATGCCATATCTACAACGTGGGTTGACAAATGTTGGATACAATGAATGAATGTAACGAAACGTGGTACCACAACGTTGGCGGTTGACGACACAAGGACCTGCCGTAACGGCGCCTCCTAGTTGATTAATCATGTAGTTTCTCCATTTACATTAGGACGTACCTGCTCTTCCTACACGGAATCGAATTCGTATTTTCGATGTTAGCTCAGTCGGTTGTATAAGTTTGCCAGACTCACTGTAGTAATTAACATACACAGCTCCAGAAAGAAGTTTCCCTGAACTACTGCTCCAAGAGAACGGATTACTCCACATTCTGTAAATCTGGGAATATCAACAATATGGTAGAAAAACATCGAACAAATAGTACAATTATGTGAATAAATGAAATACACGTTCAAATTAATGCGATAGTTTCGTTAACACTAAAACATGAACAGTTGTCTGAGTATGTTTTACTAAGCACAACATTCCATATTTAGGAATACTTAAGATAGTGTACACTTTATTACTGATCATAGGAGTGAAGCACTGCTCTATCACACAAGCACACACGCACGCACGCACGCACGCACGCACGCAAGCACGGTATATATATATATATATATATATATATATATATATATATATATATATATATACGTGTGCGTATGTGTACGTGTATATGCATGTGCGTGTGCGTTTGCGTGTGCATGGTCGTGTGCGTGTGCATGTGTGTGCATGTGTGTGCATGTGTGTGCATGTGTGTGCATGTGTGTGCATGTGTGTGCATGTGTGTGCATGTGTGTGCATGTGTGTGCATGTGTGTGCATGTGCGTGCATGTGTGTGCATGTGTGTGCATGTATGCATGTATGTATGTGTGTATGTATGTATGTATGTATGTATACAAGGAACCGACGTCACTCACCTGTATTCCATACAATGCGTGCTCCCATTCCATTACGTTTGCATCAGTTGTAGGTAACAGTTGTACGTTCGTCGCTCCTTCATCGAATCCGCGTTTGGACGGTAATACAAATGGAGTTGTTGATATTTCATCGATGGATAGTTTCTTTACAATCATGACGCTGTCGTCATTTGTTATTTTAGTTGTTCGTGGACCTGCCACCATTAGTTCGATTAAGGTCGATGCAACAGTGTCGATAGCTTTCAGGAGTCGCTGTGTTGTCAACTTGTGCTGAAAAATATATGGCCTAGC
>OZ024865.1:3570000-3580000 GCA_964017155.1 Oasisia sp. SBJ-2009 | reverse complement strand
ATATATACATTTTGTGTTTGACATAGCGTGTTTCTTTTTGTGGTTTCGTGTCAGACAATGTAATTGTAATATATAATTGTTTATATATTGTTTAAGAAGCTAATGAGAAAACATGTTTGCCTGTTTCGTGTTTGGTCTTATGTATAAAAAGGTTGTTAGGCAAAGGACCATATAATGCAGTGGGAGACAAGCACGTTTTCTATGTAAAATGGGATAAGCGTTTTGACCCCATGGATAGGAGAACGATCTTTTATCCGTCACAAAAAAGTAGTTGCTGCCGGGTGGTGGTGGATGGAATAATACAGATAAAACAGATTCGATATTCAAACAACTTGTTACATCTACTTTTATTACGGTAGGTAGTTAGGTGTTTCATAATATACTATTTAGATCTAAATAGTGCATCCGTTAATAACTTGTCCAGTTCGCCAAACACAAGTAGGCGCTTTTGCCATCAAAACCACCACATTAATTTATACAACATGTATAATTTCCGTGATCATTCTTATTGGCAACGTATCCCACGGCTGCGCAGCCGGTGTATGTGCCTGCAAACATTAGCAGACTCGTTTACAATTAGTTAACTCACTTAACTGGCATTGCCACAGTGAGGTGACACAGAATAAAACAAGCGAGACAACTGCCAACCAGAAATAAAACCATGCCAACTTCTGAGAAGATCTGTGACAACGACATTTTTTTAATAGTGTTTCCTTCGCAACGCTGTATTATGGTTACATAGTATTTACACAACGTACCATAATTTATTCTTGCCGTCTCTCGAAGAGAAGAATGGGATGATATACCAATTAATCATTGTTTCGAATGCAATTAAACAGAGGCAGATCTATTGGCAACCGTACGTAAAAGGTTACGTCTGTGACGTCGTCCGCACTAGAATAGCGGCGGACATGTGGTTTATCTATCACAATTAAATGTCACCTGTCGAGAAATATACGGTCGAAATTAGATTGAAACACGGGGAGAGAAGAGGTACGTGATGGCCATTTCAAATCTAAAAACGTATAGGTACGAGGTGGAATGACACAGTAGCAAGCATACATACACTTCATGTCGCTTACAATAATTTGTTTCGCCTATTGCTAAGTCAGCCTAAATAATAACAATTATTGCAGTGCTTCCGAAACGCGTGCATACTACCATGTACAAAATGGTAAAGTTTAAAGACCTTGTATGTAAATTCATGCTGACACATGATGCCTCTTGTAATTGCAATTTTCAATACTCATGGATACGACGAGACTGGATTAAAACGTTGTATATACATAACAGCTTTGACTAAATGTACCAATGTCCAATATTATTATATAAACGTGTGCAATAATTTTATATTTTTATATTCATCTGTTTGTTTAATGTTTATATGGACATCCGTACATGACGTATATGTAAGTCTGAAATAAAGATATTTATTTAAATTGAATAAATATTATTGCTTCCTATCACTCGCGTTTATTTACGAATATTTTGACAGCTACTTTCAATAACAATTATGTTGTTGGACTTTATAGAAGGATGATGATCGTTGGTACAGACGCTCTCTCTTTTCTCTCTCTCTCTCTATCTCTCTCTCTCTCTCTCTCTCTCGCTCCCTCCCCTGGAACATAAGGCTACAACAACAATGTTCCTCCAGAGAGCCCTGTTCTTTGCTGCGGCCTGAGCCTCGCCCCGCGAGAGCCCCATCTCTTGTAGCTCTGTCTTTCGCCATGTTGTCTTTGGTCGTCCTGGCTTCCTTCTTCCGAGTGGCGTCAATCTTAGGGCAACTTTGGGGATACTTTCTTTAGTCGTTCTCAGGACGTGTCCTATTCAACTCAGTCTTCGGCGTTTAATTTCCATAATAGCACTGTTGCAGCCCGTCTTCTTCTGGATTTCTACGTTAAATATTTTATTGGGCCAGAATATCCCGCAGATCTTTTCCAAACATCCATTGCGGAAGTCGTCGACCTTTCCCATGACGTACGCGATTGACGAGTGACGCTACTAACTAAAAATGAACAGTAGGAGTCATACGTGACCAAGAAAACAGCAAACATAATTACAAAGGCGCATCTCGAGCACTGCAAGAGATATATCCTGTTGGTCAACATGTTTTTTTGCTACCTGAACTGGATGAAATAACACAAACCAAACGGTGTCGAAATACTTTCGTGTCAACTTCCATCGAGCTGCAGAATGCGAGGTCTAGGTCCTAGGACTAGTCTAGGAGAGGGAAGTGTATTATAATGTTGGAGAGATGTATAAGTAATACACAGACAAAATGTGAAAGCGTGTATGAGTTTGTGTAACGTATGTAGCAATTACTACTATTAAGCCAATTTAAGGTGCCGTGTGATGGGCTTAGTTGCATGCAATTATGTTTCCAGCAAGTTGCAAGCTTAAGACTTCTATAAATTGCAACTTTGTTGCACGCAATAACTAATCACAAGCCGTCGCTTGGTGGATCGTCATCAGCAACAATGGCGTCAAACGCACACAGTGTTATATTGAACGAAGACGAAACTCAACATTTAATTGAGCTTTTCCAGGGGCTTGAATGTTTCTGGCATACGACAAGCGCACAATACCACCGGCGAAAACATCGGTCGGCGCCGATTTCATGGATACAAATGGCAATGGTCTCGGCTACTGGCCGAAGCTTCACTGGTGAGTGCAGTGTGTTTTCTATCGTGTAGCCTCTATGCATAGATATAAATGAGAGGGATCGCCGACTCGTGACGTCACCCTGCATTTAAGCCTGATGATGTCCCTCGCACTGCAGCGCCCTCAACGGGAGTCATAGAAAAGGTGTAGGGCCGCGTAATCATGGCGTAAACGTTGTTTGTTTCAAATGGTTTTAATAATGTGATGAAAACATCGTTGTGTAGTGCGATGCCATAGCAATAAGCATAAATCTAAAAGTATATGGATCGGCTATGTGGCATTTCAAAAGATTGGGAATGACAAGGAGACCGATGAATGAAGGAACAAGTTTGTTGTTTACGTTGGGCGGTCCGATGTCGATGACAGCTTCATTCCTTCATTCACCCCTGACAAGCATCAACATAATTATTTAATATCTGCACGGCTCATTTTGAACAGGGTTCCTTACTGATTAATCCATAACTCTATTAAAATAATAAATACTTATTCCGCCAAATGCGAGCAAATAAAATGTTTGAAAGTGCTACGGACAGAAAACAAACCTCGTAAAAGACACATGTGAACATAATAACCGTGTGTCCTATTCAATTGTGTGGAAGGATTTTGGCCTTGGCTTTACGGTCGGGTCAAAACGTGCATTATATATATATATATATAATGTATATATATATATATATATATATTATGTATGTATATATATATATATATATATATATATATATATATATATATATATATATATATTATGTATATATCACATTGATTGATTATTTTACTGTTTTATATAATATTGTAGTATTATATTTCCATCCTTATGCCTATTTCATCAATGTATCATAGTGTGTTAATGCATGAACCAGTAAATTGTGTGTACTTTTATGAGTCCACGTTTGTGTGGAAGCCACAACCCATCTGTTGCAAAGTGATGGACCATGTCATATGTATTTATAGCCAGGATTTATGTTAGGATCCACTACACTTGTCTTTTGGTCGGCACGGCATATAGTAATGTCAATTCAATACTCTACCAATTTGGACGTATATTAAGACACTGTTATATGTAATATAGTTAAGACACTGTTATATGTAATATAGTTAACATATTATTTTTACACATAACGTTAACCATAATAGGCATGAGTTATTAGTAAATGCATGTAATTATAAAAAGTTACGGGATTATAATTATCATGTCCATTCAATACTACGTCACCATGCAGCAATCAATTTTATGTCATTTGGAAAACTAACAACATTACTAGGTACTTGTAAAAATAACATGTTGTCCGGTAGATGTGTGCTTATGTGTTCTTAATATACTTGTGTACTCTACTGTACTGTTTTATACTTGTGATAGGTACCAGGAAAACCAACTCTGCAAAGAAACCTGACTTTCCAGGTTCACATGACAAAGAAATACTGCTGGCAGAAATGTACATAAAATCTAAGGCAGGCCTGTTACATTGAAGATAGTGTCACTAAATTCAAAATCTAATAAAACACATGCCGATCATTGGTTGTGAGTTGCAAGTGATGTATACATGGTGACTTAACATGTCATCGGCATGACAATAAATATTTGCAAACAACAATAGTAGGTAAAAGGGAAATACATTTTTATTGTTCGCTGTACATGTTGGAGCCATGAATAATTCTAATGACAAAGTGCCAATACTTCTATTTGTGTAGCTTCACACAACAGGTTGACAATAATGAGTAAGACAAAAAGTCTGAAGAAACATAATCCTTAGTTACTGTTTTAGGAAATATTGATTTGCTACAGTATGAACCTCAACTACACTGTGCAGATATATCATGAAAAGTTATTGTGTGCACGTAGAATGAGATGAAATCACTCTGTTTTAGCTATGTGTTCTGGAATGAAACCATTAACAATTATTTTGGAATAGCAGTAACTTGTATTTCTGTAATATGCTTCTCACAACAAAGGTATCTTTGAAAACGGAACTTGTAAAAATCTGATTGACCTATTTCTCACTAACACATTTATTATTCATTCAGAGAGTCTTTCACAAGGCTGTCGGCTTTCTTTGAGACTTAATCTGACAAAGATATTTCCCTACAAGCTGTTTGCATGGCATCTCAAACAACCCAAAGGATGTGTATGCATGAGCACAGGGTCCTGTGACTTAACAAATACATCATAAAAATGTGTACATGTATAAAACAGGGATACAACATCGCTTCTGTTGCAAACATAATCACTATAACACAGCAAAGAGTGATTATCTGAAGACTAAAAATACTTCTAAAAAGTAGATTCACAAGACACAAAGAAAGAATTCATAACATCCTTTCGCTCGCATAAACCTCTAATCTGTCAATATCAGTTTACTTGTCAATAATTCACGCTCTCTTTTATTGATGTGATTAACAATCAGTGCTCATCATTACAACATAATTTCTTCGATTGACACAAAACAAAACCATCAACATAACATACAACAGCCTGCTCCTGCTAAACCTAAGATTGACCCTGATGAGCTCCTCCATGACCTTAAATATAATGAATGATGAGTTATGTATGGTTAATGATACAATTGGCAAGTGCAATTAATATGTTTTGACAATGATGAAACTCTACCCATGAGTTATTTTAACAAAGATGGGAAGACCTCAAATTTCAAACACTTGTTCAGTGGTGATGCTGTCACTGCGGTGACTCCTTGTGACTTGAACTGAAAATAGAATACAAATAATACAAATATAATACTAATATTAATGTGGTAATATGTAAGAGAAATATAGTAACTGTATGTAATGTATACATATCAGCATCCAAGATGTTATAATCAGCTACGAGCAACAAGTAGAAGCACCAGGAAGAGTAAAATATTTGAAGGCCTAATTATATTTAGTTCCACATAATATTATAGAATGCTTGTAAACACGCTAAAAGATCCGCCTATTCAATGAAGTCTAGCGTAATCACTTTACCTCCAGTCATAGTTATTGTGATAGTCAGACATAGAATCCCTCAATCACAAATGACACAATGTCAATGTCCAATGCCACTGCCATGGCCTCGATCATGGAGCCATGGCAAGACGAGAAATTAAGAGAATAATTTAAACTCTTTGACTGTACTATGGCAACACTACATATGTTATATATGCTTGCTTAATTGACTAAACTTTGGATATACAAGTACTGTAGTGCCCAGTATTTCTGATCGAGACCCGAGTGATACTAGACCGTGAATGATACCTGTAATATCGCTCGTATTGTTTTTGTCTTTTGCATGACTTAATTGTATGTCTCCGTTTTAAAACAAAACCTCACAATAAACTATCCATAATATGTAATGATATTCCGATTTAATCTTACCTCAAGTACATCCTGAAGTTCTTAAATTGGTACACAATCCACTGGCGTGTTGCCACTGTTGGAACAGTGAGCGTCCATGGTTTCGACTTTCTATGACTCCCGGTGAGGGCGCTGCGAAATTCGAACATATTTTCCCGCCATTCGGAGTCGGCGATCCCTCTCATTTATATCTATGCTCTATGGTATAAACACTTGTAAACCTTTGGTGGCATCAATCTGACATGAATTGGAATTATAAGAAAAACCTTGAGAAATTATCCCCTACGTTTATAAATCTGTAACAACTATTCGGTTAATCTTTTTGCAAAACAACGTGTGTTCGAATTGCGAGCGTGTTCGACTGACAGGTCATAGACTATAGGCCAACGAAATCTAAATATCTTGTAAGACACCAGCGTCAAAACCGTGCATGTAATGTAAATAGCTGTACACACACACACACACACACACACACACACACACACACACACACACACACACACACACACACACACACACACACACACACACACATACATACATACATACACACACACACCATAACCACCCCCCCCCCCCCCCAGCCCCCCCCCCCTCCCACACACACACATACACACACACATCCACCCACCCCCACCCCCACCCCCACACACACAGGTTACACATTTACCCCATGTATGGGATCTTTCACTTCCCCTGTCTTAGACACATTACATAGAAGTGGCCACCGGTTGTATATATATATATATATATATATATATATATATATATATATATATATATATATATATATATATATATATGTAACTAATACCCCAGTCACACATGGCCACTAGCGACCAGCTGCGACCTCCAAATAGTTGGTGGTCTTCGGTAGTCTTCTGATGGTCGGCGACCACCGTGCGATGGTCACTGACGATCACTAGTGGTGTTGGGGGTTACGGCGACGTATCTGCGACCAACTGGTCGTAGAGAGGTATTTGCTGCATGCACCAAATACCTCTGTGCGACCAGTTGGTCGCAGAAACGGCGCCGGTAGTCTTTTATCGGTCGGCGACTGTCGTACGACGGTTTGTAGTAGTCTGTACTGGTCTTTAGGTGGTCTCAAGCAGTCTACGGCTAAGGTCGCCGACTGGTGGGCGACCATGGTCGCCGACTTCTAAAGACCACCTAAAGACCAGTCGGCGACCGCCCATAATTATCTGATTTCCGCTGATTAGTCGCCGATTGGTCGCCGATCGGTCGGCGACCGGTTGGCCACAGGTCTGAGTTTATCAGGCGATCTCCCTGCGACCGTCGCCAACCATCGCCGACCTTATGGCGACCATACGGCGACAAATCTTTGCCGATTGTCGCCCACCGGTCGTACGATCGGTCCTATTGTGGTCGCCGACCACACATATGTGTGACTGCTAGCCATTTTTCCGCCGACGATCGTTAGTGGTCTTCAGTGGTCGCCGACAAATTCGTGGCTAGGTGGTCGCGAACTAGTCTTTGCCTATGTATGACTGGGGTATTACCAGTTGCAAGAAAACGCAAGTTGATAGCAAATCGTTCTCCTTGTGGGCTGCTCTTACGCATATCAGTGTCCTTTCTCTGAACATATGGTGAAACCAGCTCTGAAAACTGTTTAAAATGGGTCTTGTCCATCCGGATAAAGTTCTTCAGTGCCAACGGATCCTCAATTTGCAACTCGGCGATGAGTCACTGTGGGCACCATGGATAACCATTCCACAATTGCCAAGGCCGAGCCCAAGCACTTCCCTTGTTTCTATTTTACGTAAAGTCGTGCTATAAACAGCGCCATAAGATTATAGCTAGAAACAACAGCTCTTCATCGCTGTCAAATGATGACGTGGCTACATCCAGGTTCCATTACACTAATGGATCGTCTATACAGCTTCTACAATTTGGCTAAACATATGTATTATTTGTTAAACACTATTTTAAAATACTTCGGAACGCCCATTTTCTCAACAGAATGTGTGTGTATTTTTGCTACCTATGCGAAGAATTAAAACTCAATCTTCTAAAGCTACTGTCTTATTACCGAGGAAACTACTTCCGTGTCAAACACACTATTTTAGAGGGAGCGTTGTATATTTAAGTATTAAGATTGAACAGAGCGCCAAAAAAGTTAAAAACTGCAGCTTACATTTTTCCGGTCGTTATAAACGTTCCGATTGACGTTTATGCGCATGCGCAATACATGTAAAATCATCAACGTCCAGCGAATATTAATTGCAACCAAGTTGGACCGTGTGACGGCACATTTAGTTGCATTCTTGTATAAAGATACCAGAATCTCAACGTTAAATTGCGAATTTATATCTCACCATTGTATGCTGATTTTTAGAAGAGTCTTTGCGGAGATTCTACAATATTATCTCATAATGAATCGGTCGAGCTATGCTGCCTGATATATATATACATACATACAACATATATATATATATATATATATATATATATATATATATATATATATATATATATATATCATGTATATTACATCATATTTTAGTGTACTATTGTGTATTGACTTTTATACGTACGACATATGAATGATGTCACAATCGCAACGTTTAACGTAGTGTTCAAACACTAACAGCACGTACACCACGTTTTTGTGGAACGTGCGAAACCTAGATAATATATCTAAATTAACGTGAATAAAGTACGGTAAGTGCTGATATATAGTAGACTGTGGAAATTATATAACCTCATTTGTTTGAAGTACCTAAGAAAAAACGATTCACTTTTTTAAATTTGAGTGTTCTCGAAGTTTGTCATCGTGGCGCTCCTCGCAGCTAAGAAGCACATTCCTGTAATCGTGACGTGCGTAAACAGCGATTTCTGGAACACGTACGTCACACTAATCCGCCACAAGATCTATTTTTTCTCGCATTCGAAGCTTGCCTATTTGCTTCTTTCATGGCTAATATGAATGGAAGTCATTATATCGTTGTACCTTAAATGCACTCTAACTGAGAGCCAACGTCTAAGAAGGTCTACACACAGTACAACGGACAACCACTTGCTATGAATTGTCTGCACTCCCCTCTAAAACCGCCGGTTTTACGTGAAACTCAGTGGGAAGCGGACCAGATGGCGATTTCAGGGTAGTGTCCTTGCACTAGTAGTTGTAAATAAATGCACGATAGATCAACGACCAACTACCTGAACATGCCCGGTGTCTTGTATACACATTATCTTGCCGTCACTGTATGCTGCAATCAACGAACCCCATTAGCTTGTACCTACCTTCCTCAATCGCCCCCATCATAGAACAGGAGAGCGGTAACTAGACCAACATAGAGAACACGGCAATAATTCACAGAAACCATCCTGTTCATGTCTGAGTTACAACACGACTGACATCCAGGAATTGTTTCGTCGCTTCGCCGGAGCCCACCGACACCACTTGAGTCGAAACGTCCATGAATATGCAACAAAAGCGACTTGACACCAAAAACGAGAGCGACTATATACTCAGGTCGAGGAACATTACGCAAAAAGTGAGTTATTTCAATGACCCACACAAATGTAACTGTGGCACAAAAGAGACCATGCAGCTCCAGTTGTTCGGTGTGATGATGGAGAGGGCATGAAAGGCATTCCGATGGTCAGTAAAATAGCCCACAAATATGTCAAATACAGGTAATATATCATATAGACTGGCGGATGGACGCGTATGTATGGAGTGGTGCCCAGCTTCAACACCGTGAGCTTAGTTAGAGCTCAAACGTACACACTTGCGATGGTTTGGAAACTGTTCTTGAATGGGTTGAAACGGTATTCACAAAGTCGGCCTGAGATGGAAACCACCTGAAAAGACAACCTCAAATAGTCTGCTAAAGTAAAGCAATGATGCCGGAATTGGTTGTGGGGACGGTTGTAGTTGATCAAGCACACTCAGTTGCAAAACAACGAACCCAATCGAGAGACGATGTCGCGGCCTTACGTCCAATCAGAGATATATATATAATACACAAATCTACAGCCTCCTGTT
>OZ024865.1:3560000-3565000 GCA_964017155.1 Oasisia sp. SBJ-2009 | reverse complement strand
ACACATTTATTTAGGAAAACATGTTATCTTTTGTCCTTCAAATACCCATATTTGTGTTCAATCCCTCAGATTTAAATAACAGTTTGCAATGAAGTTGGAATACGTTTGAAAATAAATTGCAGAATAATAATAATTTAAATGTTTTCAGCATATTATTTATACAACCTACAACAACAAAACGTTATCAGTACACCGAATCAATACTGATATACTGTTGTTTAGTATTACTATATTTAAATAATGTACCTTTATAATAATATATCAATAATACGATACAATGAACACAGGTGATTATGGGAACTATTCATGAGAGTTACATACACAACGTTCACATTACGTCACACGCGCAAACTATGACGGCGTACACATGACAACCTACTGTATTATGGGCATCGTATATTGGTGGAGGAAAACCATATCAAGTGAAAAATATCAAGTGTATATTTCCGCCGGAAGTCTATGTGCGATGCCTGTTCTGCAATGCTTCGTATATAACATTGTCTGCAAGTACAAAACAACATGATGAGCTGAACAAAATTAGAAGAGAAGACGAAACAAAGTCACGCTAAATAAGTTGACACCCGCTCGCACACACTATCATATACACCCTTGTCCCCGTACAGCCGAACGCGCACTAACGCATACAGACACGCACATTCAAACATTTCAGATAACAATCATGAACACAGCCTTTAACAACGTCGTCGTATGTATTGGTGTAACCAATAGTAATGTCATGTCGACATGGTGCACGCCATAATATAATAACAATAGTAACATGTCATCTATTGCATAGGCAGCATTACACAATTAAATCATAGCATACGAGCTTGCAAATGCTTTGCCTATCAGCATTGGCTTTGGCAATATGTTATCAATGCTTGTTTGTTTCTGTTGCGTGAATGAACTTTCACTGACACTTTTCTCCTTAAAACAAATAATTAGTCAAACAAAACCTGGCACATCGACGATTGATGTAGGAATGTGCTTGGAAAAACAACGGAAATGTTAGAATGGTTTTGTTTTTGAAATCATACGTGTACAGTTCTTCTATTATAAAACATTAATTTCGAAGTTGACATGTTTTACAATGATACGCGATATTCGCAACCTTACGGATTACCTTACAAAATAACAAACTTATTTCTTAAAACAAGCACAATAAACGTTACATATATTTACCGAGATTTTCCAGTTCTGTGACGTCGAAGGTCGGCTTGATGGGACGCGTGAACAGGAATGTCCAAATCACAACAAGGACAGCCACTTTGACGGGTTGGATGACACAGATGTTTCCAGAAGCTGACATGAAGAACGATAATGTCCACGCCACATTCTTGTAGTGTGTGTTCGACAAGCCGTATGCGATAACGAAAAATGACGATATCAAACAAGTTGATATCGTCAACATCCATCCCAAATATACGCACCACCAAGGTAGAGTTAATGTGCTAGATTTTGCTGCGCCTGCGCGGTTTGGTGAGTCCATGCTGCTGCTTTCGCTTGAATAACTGTTTGTTGAGGACGGATTAGCACTGACATTGGTGTTTCGTGTGGTCGTTTTTTTCCAATGAAAACAACCAAAAAGGTCGTCTTCTGCAGGGGAACTGCGGCGTGGACTGTTTTTTAAACTGATTCTTGACTTGCTCCTTGAAATATGGTCTGAATCGCTGCTTGAACTGGTGCTTGAACTGGTGCTTGAACTGCTGCTTGGAATACTTTTAGAGATACTGTATTCTGATATCGCTTCAACACGGTTATCTACCAAGGTCGTATCTTTTAATTGGTCACCACCGTATTGTGCAACAAACTCCGCCCGTCGTGCTCTCACTAAGCGAAATATCGAAATGATCAGACCGTTAATTGGTAGCACAATGAATGCGCTCTGGGCACTTACGATTAGCGTGTCCACGTTGACGAAGAATTCGGCGTATCTGAGTGCATCCATCGATGTGGCACTAATTTGATAAAACATGATGTTTGCGAGCATCGACGACATAACGATTGCGAAACCGCACGATAACCGCTGCACGCGAGTGAAGGTGCTGTGTTGGGGACACGTGAATATGCTGACCCACGTGTGCTGGTCGCGCATACCTTGCTGCGACAAAACGCGGAATATGTATCTCAACGGTTGCGCTTTGGTCACCTTTAGGCGGCGTCTTGCTATCTGGTCCTCCCCTTGTGGCTGCATCCACTGGTCGCATACGAAATTCGATGTCATACTAGATCGTCTTTTGCATACTGAGATCTGCATAAGGTACCTGCAGTAACGTATTGACACAAACGAACATTATAACATGAATGAGAGAGTTAGTACGTGAGTGAACGAGTGATTATTATTGAATGAATGAATGAATGAATGAATGAATGGATGGATGGATGGATGGATGGTTGGATGGATGGATGGATGGATGGATGGATGGATGGATGGATGGATGGATGGATGGATGGATGGATGGATGGATGGATGGATGGATGGATGGATGGATGGATG
Organism: Oasisia sp. SBJ-2009; assembly: GCA_964017155.1. Taxonomy (NCBI): domain Eukaryota; kingdom Metazoa; phylum Annelida; class Polychaeta; order Sabellida; family Siboglinidae; genus Oasisia; species Oasisia sp. SBJ-2009. The sequence goes on along the minus strand of OZ024865.1, from coordinate 3,562,503 downwards.
GATGGATGGATGGATGGATGGATGGATGGATGGATGGATGGATGGATGGATGGATGGATGGATGGATGGATGGATGGATGGATGGATGGATGGATGGATGGATGGATGGATGGATGGATGGATGGATGGATGGATGGATGAAAGAATGAATGAATGAATGACTGGATGGGTGGGTGGGTGGGTGGGTGAGTGAGTGAGTGAGTGAGTGGGTGAGTGAGTGAGTGAGTGAGTGAGTGCGTGCGTGCGTGCGTGAGTGAGTGAGTGAGTGAGTGTGTGAGTGAGTGAGTGAGTGAGTGAGTGAGTGAGTGAGTGAGTGAGTGAGTGAATTAATTAATTAATTAATTAATGAAGAATGAATGAATGAATGAATGAATGAATGAATGAATGAATGAATGAATGAATGAATGAATGAATGAATGAATGAATGAATGAATGAATGAATGAATGAATGAATAAATGAATAAATGAATAAATGAATGAATGGACGTTTTATTCAACAACATACATGCACAGTAAGTGCACAGAGTGGTGTGGTGCTGCTGCTGAAAAGACACAGCAGACGTCATGGATTTATACGTTGTCATGCCCATCTCAAGCTAGACAAATCAGAAGATAATACGAATACAAACTGAATTACAAAATAGTATACACATTTCACGCACTAAGTTGTTCACGCGGTGTATGTGTAATTAACGCGACAGTCGCAATTCTTTTTAAAGCCTGACACCGGGGTATGCCCTTACACATATGAAACAATAATAACGCCCTGCATGTGTTTTAAATTGTGCGAAATCCTTTAACTTAGTTATTTATGTTGCTAACCCGGTCCACTTTTGCATGTTCCAAACTGGACCTACCAGGCTGGTGTGGTGTTGGAGTAGTCGACCCACACACTAACTTCACTAATGCGTCCGAGGTTTGTTTTCTCCGCCACAACGAACAAGTCTTCGGCACCGATTTGAAATAGCTCGATGTTGTTATCCGCCAATACGTGTACCATACCTTTGTCTTTCTCGCCTTTCAAGCGGATGGAGATCGTTGCCTGTGTGCTCGCTCCGTTTCCCATACCAGTTAGAACGGTCACAATATAGAAGTGATTGGCATCGACGTCGTTGTCAGCGACATACGTCACACGGCGCTGAGGGAACATCACATCAAGTAGCATTATATGAGCGATCTGCTCCTCTAGCCGAAATTAACCAGCAAATTAGTTTGTAGTTGGACATCTGCGGTCTAGACCGTGGTAAAGATGAAGAATATCGCGGTCAACTTGACTCATCTTATTGTAAATAATATTTTATTTTGAAAATGGGTGTTGTGTTTAGCATTTGAATGTTTTGCGTTGTGGAAACTTTCAGTTTGCGAGTATTGTTACGAGAACAATACTGTCATTGTAAGTATTTGGCAGTTAGTTTACTATCCCTATATGCACAAAACTTACAATGAATTATTCTAAATAAAAATAAATGAAATATAATCTATGTCAAGGTATTTCCGAACAAATTTTAAATATATACAAATTAGTTGCTATTAATATGCGTCCGATATATTTGTGAGTCACCATTAAACTTGACAAATGTGCAAAAAGAGATTTGTATCTCAAAGTGTAAAGATAATTTCACAATCATGTGACCATACTGACTGGATTACGTTTACACCGCAATGCTGACTGTACTCGTTTTACAAGACATACCTTGTTTACAGCCTTCTTGTCCTTCCACCGGGCCCATAGCACCATTGGTAGGTAAATGCACCAGACAGCAGCCACGACGATGATAGTGACGAAATTGTGGCCAATGGTTTTATAAATGTTAATGTCTGTTATGTCGACTTTGTTCGGAGGCACAAAGTACTGTCCAACAAATGTTGTCAGGTGATTGCAGGCGCATTCAAGTGCCGTTGACGAAGTGTCGGGCAGAACCTGTTCGTCAACATCGCCAATTTAATTTATGGCAATAGAAAGTATACCTTCGTGAAAATGTTCATCAAGTTGGCAGTATATTATTTAAAAAAAAAATCATATTTACACAACTAGCAATGTTCTACTTGATATACATAAAAATACTTTGAAATAGTAACATATAGACGTTTTACGCTGGAAACAAGGACATGTTCGACAAACGTTGAACACAAATCAGCTATAACCGAGGGGGCTACAGACTAAGTCACATGTGGGAAAGTCTGCTCGCCACGCCATCTAGCGAGCAGTGACCACTGAACATTCAGTTCCTAGAAAAGGCCGGCGATGGCGGTCGAAACGTAGAAGTAAGTAGAACATTGCTAGTTTGTGTAATTATGAAATTTATTTGGAAGAAAGTATACCTGTTGATATAGCTAATATAGTTATAGTTGACGAAACAGACGGTGTGAAGACAATAACAGTTATAGTGGCACAACCGAAATGGAACAAATACTTTGGATCGATGTTGTTAAGATGACTGAACATGTGAAGATAGATATTGTAGAAGGTAGAATAGAAGGTGCCTGTAAACAACCGATACTG
>OZ024865.1:3547500-3550000 GCA_964017155.1 Oasisia sp. SBJ-2009 | reverse complement strand
CAAACATACATATATACATACACATGCACATACTTATTCCTCAACAACATCAGCAATGTATAAGGGAGACATGTGATATATATATATATATATATATATATATATATATATATGTGTGTATACGCACACGCAAACGCATACGCATAAACATGCATATTATACATATATATATATATATATATATATATATATATATATATATATATATATATATATATATATATATATATATATATATATATATATATATTATATATATATATATGTATATATATATATATATATATATATATATATATATATACATACATATAGTATGTATCTCCTTCTACAAACAAACATTTCTTACGTTGTATACGTTGCTGTTGTATTTTAACAAAATATCTCTGAGTATATAACCAGCTTTACCGTAAACACATGAGCTAGAATATTCGACCGTCTCATTGTCTGTGTGGTTTGTTGATGCCAGCAGCTGTCGATAAAAGGCAGACACACGCCGAAGTTATACGTGTATGGTGTGATTTGACGACGATCAGAGGTGATAACAATGAGAAGATGAACTGATGAGTAAGATCGAGATACATCCACTACTAAACTAAATATGTTGCTAAATTAAAGAAACTTGTTTAATACAAACACTCGTTGTCGTGCTATTTAGGAGACTGTATCCATCAAACAAGTGCCAGGGACCAGATAACGCTTCATGGTGTTGACAGTTTGTAACAGTCGAAGATCTCTTTTATGGCGCAACCTCGATATTAAAAAGCAATCTCATGCTTAAGTGTTTATGATAATATTACTTAAAGGCCACAATGACAAAAGGAGGATGTTTGTTATAACGGTTAGTCGTAGCACTGTCCCATGCTTATGTCAATATCAATAGTGTATTGTAATTAGGTATACAATTGAGAATGATTGTTAGCCATGATATAGCATTAATGTAGGACCAGTGTAAATGTTGTAACAATGTGTTCGGTAATAATTAGCTTGCCAGCTAAATAACGACATACCAGCAGTGGCAACATGTGTAACACGATATGGACATATACATCGTAAACAAAATACACTTTACGGACGAAAATCTAAACCTTTCTTTACCACACGTTTATAATATTTACTACTTTGGTTCATATTGGTACGTTGTAGTGTTTGTAAATTGAAAATAAAATAACTCAGCAACAAAACCAACCTTGACGGATAACTCGACGAAATCCGACGAGCCAAGCGCATCAGATGCGACAACGCGAACGGTGGCCGTGTAGTTAAGTTTGTCTCTAGCCGGCAACTTCAATCTCGTCCAGGGTTTGTCTTCGGTCATGTCGACCAATGTCAACGTATCTGCCAAATGTCAACCAAAAGAAGAACATATTTGTATTTCGCGATTAACATATATATTATAATTATATCATAATTTTGCATCAAGTTATAAGACACTGCGGTATGTAAGGAGCAATCCTTTGTGAGCTCGTTTTTGTGTTGAATAACTCGACATGATTTACGTTAGCTAAATACCAGCATCGGTGGCAATGCTAGCGTACATCAACTCACCGTGTTCACGTGTGTTGTTCACATACTCTGTAGGGTAAATATAGAACATGTAGATGAGTGGGGGAACCGGCGACCAGAACTCGGAGCAGTTGACGAGGAACAGAGTCTGCATGGTCACTCCTTCAGTTGGCTCTATGTAGCAATGTCCACGTTTTGGCCGAGCAGCCGTGCGTATTATGAAAGTCTGAGTAGCCAGTGACGTGGTGCAGTTATGAACTGGAAATCAATTTAATTGAGATCAGGCACAATCATTTCTTTCTAGTTATACATTGAATGAGTTATGTAACGATTTCGTTGATGTTATGGATTTTGGATAATCGCCTAGATAACCACATAACGCATACATTAACCTGAATTTCAATAGCATTACAACAGTTTTTTATTTGTGAATCGGGTTAACTGATACCCAATTCTACTAAATAAGTTATCCAAGAAAATAATGCATCAACACTTATGTTTCTTTACAGATAAATTCTGCAACCTCGTAGTGTTGACATAAAAATACAGTTCAAACCCAATTGGCAGTAATGCCTCAGCGCTGTCCAGACCTAGGCTCGGGACCGTAATATTTCGTCAGGCATACTTCGGGCCACGTCCGCAAAATAGAATATAACCCCAGGTCTGACCCGGGCCAGCTCATGTTCAGAAATGTTTTTCCTAGGCCCACATTTGCCCGCATATTTTACACCGTAGCTCGGCCCAGACGACGGGACAATCAAGGATTAGCATGCAGGCGTGCGGCTAGCTAAACACACATTTATAATAACAATAAATAAATAAATAGATAAATAAATCATTGTATTATGCGAAACAAATACACACATAATTTTAGTGCATTGTATTTCCTGGTTAGCTACATTAAACAATGCGATATTAACTTTTATATTACTATATGTAAACACTGAACATCTGAGCCAGATTTGAACGATATCAGCATTAAATTTACACTACG
>OZ024865.1:3535000-3542500 GCA_964017155.1 Oasisia sp. SBJ-2009 | reverse complement strand
AACGATCTTGCTCAAAACGCAACTGTCCACTGCCGTATTACTGATGATACTATTTCAATGACAAACCAGTGACAATATCCCTCAAAATTGACTTTAAAGTATAAAATTGGGTTTAAGAGGTCTTAACAACGTTGGTGAAATGGGTCCCTGGTATAGCGCTGAGCTGTTTTCTTTCATATGTGACTGACAGACGGCAATACATTAATATAGGAAACTGTTTCTCACAGGTGTTACCCATATCAACTGACGTCTACCAGTGTTATGTTTTGCGTCCTCGCGTTTCACTTTGTATTAAACGCCACTATGGTATTTTAGTTAAAGTCACAACAACTTGGATCATCAGGTTTACGCCGATGACCCACCGATCTACATTTCATTGGCCACACCAAATAGTTGTAGCTCCCGAATCTAATTCAGTCTCCAAAGCGTCTCTCTTTCAACGAAAAACATAAATCGAAGCTAAATACAGGTAAGACCGATTTTTTCATAATTGGTACACAACATAACGCAAGCCACTTAATGGCCTTTTCCCGACACACATATTGAGTCGGTGTATCACACCAGATGCCTCAAATTTAAATTTCACAGTAACTTCAATTTCAAACAACATATATCGAAAACAAAACAGGTCGCTGCTGTCTATTCACTGGTACATGTCACTTGCCGTTGGTAACACCATTGTAACTGCGGTAATATGCAGTAGAATTGACTACTGCAATTACGTCTTTACAAAACTGCGTACAAGGATATAGCTAAACTTCAATGTACCATACACTGGTTGGCAAGGATAGTCATGCGTTTTTCTCATTTTATTTTTAACTCAGTGCATTTTCTGGAATCATTGCTTTGGCTCCCTGTGCACATTCGATGGTCCTCCAGCAAGAAATTCTAGATAAATACGATAAAGCAGTAGTAATCAGTATTAACCCTCTTTGCATTCCTCTTATGAACAGGACACTTGAAGCCGAGCTTCCTCGGTCGCCGCTCCAGCTTTTTGGAATTCGCTTCTTACCATTGGTAAATTAGAAAGAAATACAGCTTTATTCCGCCGCCGGCTAAAAAAACATATGTCTCTAATGCTGCGTATCCTATTTAGCTTTCTTGCACCTTCAGCCATTCTTCGACGATTCGCGCATTGTTTACGATTACGAGATTGCTCATCCCTTGGTTTTGTCTCTCCACTAAACTGGATCTTCGAGAATATTGACGTATAAGATTAAGAGGCCATTATTATAATTATTATTAGCAAATATACGGATACATCCCACCTTACGGCATATTTGTATATGTATTTAAAAATTTCCACGGCATCAATGCAATAATTGTGATGCCGGTCAGCCCATTCAAAATGTATTAAGTTGTTTGCTTTCGTACGTGTAATGTTTTTTAGAAATAACGACAACACAAACCTGTGTCGCATCGGAGTCCCGTGTGCATGATGGTACAATTACAAACGTAACCCCCGAATGTGTCGGAGCAAACACCTCCGTTTTGACACGGTGAACTGTCGCATGTATTTTTCACTACAACGCAAACAGTAATTATGCTTTATTTCAACAATGTGTTCTTGAGGGGAGCAATGCAATAACTTTTATATCAACCATCCTATTTAAAGTGTACAAAACTGCTTCTGTTAATATGTGAAAACTTCGTCACAACAACATAAAACTGTCTCACAACTGAGTCCCATGTAACATATACAAACGTAACTTCCGTATGTGTTGGCCCAAACACCGAGTTCTGACGTGTTGAACCCTCGCATGAACCCTTTTCAACGTAAGGAAACACTAATGGTTTTTTCGGCACCACAATAAATGAATCATCATGATGTATAACAAAAATAAATATGCATGCGGTCAAGAAACAAGACATTAATGTATGAAACGTATACAAAAATCAACTTTGGAAAGGCCGACGCCTGTGCAGATAAGGACACTGATTACATCAGTCAGCCAACCGCAACAAACAAATGATGACCACTATTTATAAACTCACACTAATAGAAATATACAAACAAAAATCACACAACCGAAGAAAAAGCAAGAACAACTGCATGGATACAACAACACACCTCGCAACATATTTATATATGCACGTAAGTGTTTATGATGGTATACATATTAATTGTTATATCGATCTTCCCTTTCAAAAAATATTGAATTGCTTAGTTTCAATTGTCTAATTAGAACACACATTACGACAAACCTCTCTCACATCGGTGTCCTGTATACTTCGAATAACAGGTACACACGTAACCTCCGGATTTATTGGCGCAAACACCTCCATTTTGACACGGTGAACTCCCACAAATACCGCCTACTAAAACGCAAATAAACAATAAGAGGTTTGTTTCTGATTTGTATTTATGAAGTGAGTGAGCCAGGCAATAACGCATATATCGACCATATCGTTCAAAATGTATTAAGCTGCTAGTTTTAATTTGTTGCGTTAGTTTATGACTAACAACACCTCAAACCTGCTTCGCGCATATATATATATATATATATATATATATATATATATATATATAATAAGTCTAACGATAACTTTTTGAAAAGGCCGGCACAGCTTCTACCTTGCAAATAATGAGGTTAGATAATCACGACAACCATAATAATTAATAATATATATTAATAAACTCACATTTAAGCGAAACATAAGCATGAACAATTGCATGTGTGTACATACTTGACTATTTCCGAAGGTATCAATGCAATAACTGTTATGTCGATTATCTATTTCAAGATGTATTATATTGTCGGTGTTAATGTGTGTCAAAATCATTGCTATGTAGCGACAAACCTGTCTCGCATCGGAGTCCCGTGTACATGTTGCTACATTTACAAACGTAACTTCCAGATTTGGGGGTGCAACTACCGCCGTGTTGACACGGTGAACTCCAGCATACACCGATCACTACAACGCAAACAAACAGTGAAGATGCCTTCTTCCGGCAAAGTTTAGTTTCCCGGCAACGTGTATTTGAAGGGAGCAATACAATAACTCTCATATATATCATTCCGTTCACAGTGTACTACATTACTTGCGGTAATATATTTTATGTTAGCTTATACATAACGACAACACAAACCTGTCTCGCACTGAAGTCCCGTATATATCCTTTTACAGCTACAAGCGTAACTTCCAAATTTGATGGTACAAACACCACCGTGTTGACACGGTGAACTGTCGCATGCATCATTTGCTACAACACAAAGAATCAGTAATGTTGCGTACTGAAGAAGCTTTCTTTCGTCACCAAAATAAATGAAGCAGTATATGTATAACAAAAATACATATTATTGCATTCAATGAACAAATCATCAGTGCATGATACATAAACAACAATAACTTTTGAAAAGGCCGACGCAGCTTCTTCCGTGCACATAAGGAGATCGCTGACACTGATCAGCCAATCGCGACAATGAAATTGTGATAATTATTTACGAACTGATACGTATAAAACAAATATGCAAGTAATTAACACAAACGAAAACACTTGCAAGAACAAATGCATGTTTACACCACACCTAGCAATATATTTGCGTATGCGCCTAAGTATTTATGATGGTATCAATGTAATAAATGCTATGTCAATCATCCCTTTCAACGGTTTTGGAATTGCTACTTTCATATGTGTCTAATTAGAATATACATAACGACAAAACCGTCTAGCATCGAAGAAGTCTCGTGTAGATTGAGTTAAGAAAGTAACCTACAAGTATGCTACGACAAGCACTTCGTTTTGACAGGCATGCCTATATTGCTACGCAAACAAGAAGTTAATGCTTGCGGGTGAATCTTTCTTTCGGTAAAGTTTGTTTCGTTAATGCATGTATGAAGGGAGCATTGCAGTAACACATATACCAATAATCACGGTCCAAATGTATTACATTATTCTTCCAATATATGTTAAATTAGTTGATGCATACATAATTTCAAACCTATCTCACATAGAGGTCCCATGTATTTAGTGAATCTACATATACAAAGGAAACCTCTCGATAAGATGCAAACACCGCCGTTTTGACACGGTGAACTTGCGCATACATGTTTTGCTACAGCGCAAAGAAACGCCAATGTTGTTTATGGACGAAGTATAAAATGTATGACAACAAGTAAATAAGCATGTATGCTAGAAACAAACTAGCTAGAGTATAAAAAATAGGTAATAGTAACCATTGAAACAGGGACTACAGCTGCTACAAAAGCTGCTCAAAGAAGAAGGTCGCTGACACCAGCAAACCGCGACAAACAAATTATGATTAATTACAAACTCACATGTATATAGGATATAAGCTAGAAAAAAATGCATATTTGTACGTACCTACGTTTGTTCAGTGCAATAATTGTTATGTTGGTCATCTTTTTCTAAACGTATTACATTGTCAGTGTTAATGTGTGTCAAATGTATTTCTACATAGCGACAAACCTGTCTCGCATCGGAGTCCCTTGTACATGTTGGGACATTTACAAACGTAACCTCCGGATTTGGTGGTGCAAACACCGCCGTTTTGACACGGTGAACTGCCGCATACACCGATCACTACAACGTAAACAAACAGTGAAGATGCTTTCTTTCGGCAAAATTGTGTTCCTCGGCAACGTGGCTTTGAAGGGAGCAATGCAATAAATTATACACCGATCACCCGTTCAAAATTAATTAAATGGCTATAGTGTTAATATGTATTAAGTTAGTTTATGCATTTACAAATGTAAATACACGCAGGGACATATATAACTAAACTAAATATGCATATTTCAAGAAGCAAATTAATTAATACCATATTGGTATATGCTTATGTACCTAAACACTTCTGATGGTATCAATGAAATAATGTCCTACCCTTTCAGAATGTCTTACAATGTTTGCATTCATATGTGTCAACATTAGTCTATGTCGATTATCCATTTGAAAGTGTACCAATTTGTTTGCTTTCTCATACGTCAAATTTGTTTATACATAACGACAACACAAGGCCGTCTCGCATCGAAATCCATTTTACATAACTTTTCAACTGCAAACATAACCTCCAGATTGATCGGAGCAGAAATCTCCGTTTGGACACAGAAAACCGTCACATACATATATCACTACATTGCTAACAAAAAAACCTAATGCATACGGGCGAAAATGTATTATGGCAGTTTCGTTTACAACGCATGTGTGAATGGAACAATGCATGCGGGAGTATATCGTGTTCAAAATGTATCAAAATCCTTCACTGTGTTAAATGAGGCTAGGTATAACAACTACACACACCTGCCTCACATCGGAGTCCCGTGTACTTCGAGTTACATCTACAAACGATACCTCCGTGTGTGATATCGCAAACACCTCCATTTTGACATGGTGAACTCTTGCAAGCATCCTTCACTATAACGCAAACAAATACTTACTATGCTACAGGGCGAATCGTTTTGTTGTGTGCAAATTGTCTTTAGACAATCCATTTCTGAAGGGAGTCATGCAATAACTGTTATATTGTTAATCCCTTTCAAAATGTGCTAAACTCTTTGCGTTGGTGTGTTATCTTAGTGTACGAGTATCAAAAGCACAAACCTGTCTCGCATCGGTGTCCCATATACTTCGAGTTACAAGTACAAACGTAACCTCCGGATTTATTGGCGCAAACACCTCCGTTCTGACAGGGTGAACTCCCGCATACATTCTTTACTACAAGGCAGAGGAATATTAACGACGCCTGTAAACGAATATCTCTTTCGGCAAAAAATAAAAGAAACACTAATGTTGCTTATGGGCATGGCGAATATAAATCGGCATGTTCTAATGAAACAAACGAATTAGCGTATGAACCATATACAACAATAATCTTTGAAAAGTACGATGCCGATTCCACCTTTTACATAAGGAAGTCACTGACACCAGCCACTCGCGAACAATAAGTTATGTATATTAGTTATGATGCCACATAACAACTACGACATAATCACACAATCGGAAACAGACGCAAGAACAAATGCATGGGTGTATCTCCCCTTGCAGCATATTCGTATATGTACTAAATATTTATGATGGTATCAATGCTATAATTATTATGTCGATTATCCTTTTCAATGTGTATGACATTGCTTGCTATCATATGTGTCAAATTAGGGTTGATATATAACGATAACACAAACCTGTCTCGCACTGAAGTCCCGTAAATATCGAGTTACAGGTACAAACGTAACCTCCAGTTTTCTTGGCGCAAACACCTCCGTTTTGACACGGAGAACTCTCGCAAAAATTCCTTTCTACAAGGCAGAGCAATACAACTGACGCATGTGAACGAATTTTTATAATATTTGACAATAAATTAATCACAAGAATTTGATGATATTCTTATCGTTATCCTGTCGTTATCTTGATCTTTTTTGACATTATCATGCAAACACTTTGAATCAAATTCATATTTCGGTAATGATTGTTTTGATTAAATAGTATAAATAGAAACAATTATATTGTCTTTAACATAAACCCTGACCATGAAAATATATATGTAGATGCAAATGTTATCATGCATACTTTCAGAGACAATGAACACAGTAGTGTTTTGCGATAATGGCGGTGGTTAGTTTGCATATTGGGAAAAAACATACATGCTAAAACTGTCTAGTAGTTGCTATCCTAATCATTGGCATTGAAAACGAAACCGTAGACACTATTTGTTGTGAGAGTGTCATGCGTACTTTTGACCATATTGAATAAAATAGGTTTTTCGCTAATGGCCGCACATATTTGTATATAAAAAATGCCATACAATTTGTGAAGGGAACAATGCAATAGCTGTTATATATAAATGTCGATCATCTCTTTCAAAAGGTATGCTTTGAGTTAAGTTACAATAATAACTTTAAGATATGTTCGCGCAAACTCCACGGTTTTCTTTTACTAAGCAACAAACACATGTTGATGACGCTTACGAGCAAATCTTTCTTTCGGAAACCTTTTCTAAAGGGAGCAATGCAGTATATTTTACATAGATCATCCCGTTTAAAATGTATTAAATACTTGCGGTAACACGTGTTAAATTATACTACGCATAGCGACAACACAAACCTGTCTGACACTGAAGTCCCGTAAACATCAAATTACAAGTACAAGCGTAACTTCCAGTTTTCCTGGCGCAAACACCTCCGTTTTGACACGGTGAACTGTCGCAAACATTCTTTACTACAAGGCAGAGGAATACTAAATATATATATATATATATAAACCAAATAATTTTTTTTATTCATAAACTCACATTTATCACCAGAATACTACAAACACCATCACCCAAACGAAAACAAAAGGCAAGAGCAAATGTATGGATTCTTCTCACGTCGTAGCGTATTTGTAGATGTACTTCTGAAGTATTTCTGAACATATTAATGTAATAATTGTACGTAGTTGATCCATTTCAAAATATTTGTATTTGTTTACTTTTATATGTGTCAAATTAGACTATACATAACGACAACACAAATCTTTCTCGCATCGGAGTCCCGTGTACG
>OZ024865.1:3495000-3520000 GCA_964017155.1 Oasisia sp. SBJ-2009 | reverse complement strand
ATTCGATTAACCTTTGACCTGTTACGTGTCGGAATCAGAGAGCACAAAGTTCCAGTAATAAACACGGAATTACGAAATGAAGGCATTATCGCGAGCATACTATATTACTTTTATATATATGAATGTACAATCCACCAGGTAGCAACAACTGACAGTGCCCATCCAACCAAAGCTATAGGTTCAGTCATAGGTGCCAAGCCTGCAAGTAGAAAACGCAGATCGCATAGCATATTTTTGTGACAACAACTACAGTAGTAATAATAATACATATATTATTACTTGAATATAGCCTATATGTTTTCCATTAAATAATCGTCAACGCTTACATTTTTCCGTCGTTATAAACTTTCCGATTGGCGTTTCTGCAGATGCGCGATATATGTATAATCATCAATGTGCAGCGAACCGACAAAACATTGTTGGTATAAATGCAAAGAGCTGTTCGTTAACTCTCCTGTGACGATTACTGTCAAGAGTTGCTTAAAATGTCAAATAATGCAGGACAATAAAATATTACGTTTGTCTAAATCACTGTCCCGGATTATGGCGCACCATAGTCACGTAATATACGCTTACTATCAAAACATATCTCAAACAAAAAAATTATCGTGTTAATTTGCACAAATAACTTTGCTGAGAGATTATATACATCTTAACGAACAACCAGTAATATTTATACCATAAATGCTTTGTTCTTGATTCTGTAATTGATGATTTTACATTTATCGCGCATGCGCAGAAACGTCAATCAAAACGTATATAATGCCGGAAAAATGTAAGCGTTACAACGCTGCCTTATTGCACACAAAACACATAATCACACCATAGACCCGTTGACCATGAACATCCACTTACCGTTACACCATGTTGCTCTTTCTTAACATATGTGATAATAAGAACGCTGCAGCAGTACTCCACGCTCTTGTACTGTTTGAATTAAACGTTAAACGTTCCGCCTATGACGTCGCACGCCGGACTCGTAAATTAAAAAAGTAACGACTGAGACTATTAGGCCCACTTCGTTTGGCCTGCAAAAATTACTCGCGTAACTCTAATGTGGTATCTGTTTATGGTATTTTACACCGCGTACGCAGTACTACGAAAGAGTAATCTAACTGAACAGCGATGATAATGATCACGGAGACAAACCCATCATGTAAATAAATAAGACAAACTAATAAATTGTTCAATGTGTAAATTGTGATGTTCATCTTCTTGGTATTAAATAGTAATAAATAAAATGTGGTAACTTTAACATAATCATAATAATAATAAATGCATATTTAGATTATTGTATCATATAATGTTTAATTAATTTATGTTGGGCCATCTTCGGTTGAGCTACGCGAGTAACTCGAGTAACCCGAATCCCAATCGAACATACAATATAACTTGCTCAGGTGACCTTTCTTGATATAGATAAACAAGATCAACCTTCAAGGCTGCTACCAGCGGTTTGGAGAGGATTAACTCGAGTAACTATGTCATTAGCAGTGACAGCCAATGGGGTTCCACAAATCCAGTGACAGCCAATGGGGTTCCACAAATCCAGTGACAGCCAATGGGGTTCCACAAATCCATGTTAGTCGCTAGAGACGTTAATACACAACTATACCTTAATTGCGTATCAGCGCCTCTAGCGACTAACGTGGATTTGTGTGCATGTTTTGCTGAACGCTTATTTAAAAAAATTACATCTTCAAATAGCTATTGACCATGCAGGCGCGCAGCCAGCGATAGTTTGTATGCGGGCATGCCGCATGTGTGGTCAATATACAGAACGGCATGCCGTGTGTGTGGTCAATAGACAGAACAGCCAACACAACGCCATCTTGGCACAGTATTCAATCGAACGTACCGCGACGTTTCATCGACTGTAAATGTACATTAATGTATACATTATGCTTTCGTATAGACGGATATGTTATACGATATCAGTATTTAACTATGCGTAAAGACGTAGCAATCTCGTGTGATGCATACGGCCAGTTATATATGATTTTAAACATCCTTTCCCGCATCGCCATCGAGCCAGCACACCTCTCGTCGGGCCACCGGTCGACGTTCCTTCGACTGTAAATGTACATTAATGTACATATCATGCCTTCATATTGACGGACATGTCAGACTATTATATCCATAGTTAGCCATGTTTGAGGCTTCGGAGTCATGCGAATTCAACAGCTGATTGTAGGATGATTTAAACAGGCGTTCCGCAAAATCTTCCGCAACACGGTGCCGCATTTTACACACGTCAAAAATACAAAACATACGGCACAAAGACCATAGTTGCGTCAGAGCGCTCTCTGTCGGATTAGTTATTGTGGTACCTTATTGGGAACGTAGGCCCCGTACTGCACGAGAAATAACGTTATTAATTGGACATTACGATACATACTCATTTAAATATGGACTAAAGTCACCACGTTCTGTGAATTAATCCTCTCCAAAAACCGTGATTACCTCGGGTCGCCGGTTTGAAGATTCACATTGTTTATCTAGGTCAAGAATGGTCACGTGAACAAGTGATCTTGGATGTTCGAATGGTACCCGCGTTTCTCGGATAACACGCGTAGCTCAATCAAAGTCGGCCTTAGAGTTTATAGTGCTGTTGTCATGACCTCCTTGCTGTCTGGCTGCGAGACTTGGACGTTGTTCACGAGACCATCGTCGCAAGCTTAGGGTTGTTGCAATAGCTGATGTATCCGCAAACGCTGGAAATAAGCGGAGTCGAACTATAAAACTATAGCAATTGCTTTACCCTGTCGCAGTAGCCTTAGCCGTGGGAACAGCTCTGATCTCGTCCACATTTCAATATATTTGACTAGTGGGAATATCATTACAATGACCCTATGGCCTCATAAACATTGCATGTAGCATGAACAGCGTGTGGCTGAACTCACCCAAAATGATGTCACGTGACCGGAGGCAGACTACACCCTTTGTGAGTAATTTCATTGGCTGATGTTAAAGGATAAGTAGATTCTGCAAAGGGACGTGTCAGAGGTATAAACCTTGGGCACTGTGACGTCATTATCTGCATTGTGCATTTTGTAGACGCCAAAATGTTGTTGTTCCGCCATTATCCCATGTTAAAAGACCAGGCGCGGGTCAGGCGCTGTGACCAGCGAAGCGTGACGGCCGCATTGCACCAACTCAACTGGTTGCCCGTGAAGTACCGCATTGCATACAAGCTACTCGTCATTGTGTTTCGCACCATACACGATCGAACGCCGGCGTACATCGCCTCGCTAATCACGCCGTACGCGCCGCGTCGCGCCTTACGATCTGATGACAGCGTGTTGTTATAGCGGTTCCCCGTTACAACCTTGAACGATATTGGCGCCGTTCTTTCTCTCGAGTCGGATAATCTCTGTGGAACGCACTACATGAGGATTTGCGGTTGAGACGCAGAAGCTCAGAAAGAAATTATTCTGGCTTGCCCTTTATCTAAACGAATTGGTAACATAACTTAGTGGAATTTATGTATTCCCAATAACTTGAGTTGATACACAGCTTAACATTTACTCGTAAACAAACAAGATTTCTTAAGTTTATGTCCTCAAAAACTTTGTGAAATTACCTGCAATATTGGCTTGGACACAGCGAAAAAGTTGCATTTTCGGTATTGCTGGCACTTTATAATTGCATAACATGCCAGGGATGCACATAGTTAGTTCAGGAATAGCATTGTAATTATCTTATCTTTATCTATTAATTTGCATACAAATGATACGTGGGACATTTTGCTGACTTGTTAGCATAGTAAACTGTATTCTACGTATTGTATCCGACCTAGTGACACTGATTAAAATATATTTCCGGGGGTTCACGGTACCCCGACTCTAATTCAAATAACTAGTATCTCTCTCTATTCTTCCGTGCTTTCTTCACACACAAAATGTGTAGCATTTCAAATATATGCATAGATTCATTATTAAAACATTCATATATGTCGCATTACTATCATAATAAGCAATGCCATGCAGAAATAGTATAACTATTAGCAAAAGGTTGTGTATGTAGCTCGCAAACAATGTCTCAAAACCCTTTCTAGAATCAGGGACTGATCAATTTGGGAACACAGCATAATACACCTTTTATTGTAAAACAAGCATTGAAGGATATCGATATATTTCTAATAATGTTAGATATATGAACTAGCTTACACACATACAGTTTTGAAACAATCCATCTAATAATTCATTAATTTGTTGGGTCTGAATGTAGTCAATTGTTAAGAAATATAATAAGTTTCTCTATGTTCGTATATATTTAATTATATATATATATATATATATATATATATATATATATATATATATATATATATATATATACAACTAAGAAAATCAGGCTTGTCACATTGCTCTCATTGAAACTATGGCATGCATAGCTGGCAAATATATAATTCCGGGTTAAGAAGTGTATGTGTTGTGTTCATTATGTAGATCTGGAAACACTCTGGAATGATCTGATCTAAAGAAGAAAGCATTATTCATACATTCCTTATTTTCTGTAGGCTTATTACGCATATATATATATATGAACTAAATTATATATAACACTCTAATACATTTTGAACAAATCAACCTATGACACAGAAATTTAGTGGAATTATTGTCTACAATGCACATATAAACCATTTATTTTGAACATAAAACTAGCTAATGGTTAATGTGTTCCCAGACAGATGCAGGTAATTATGTATTCAAAAAATTTGAAAAACAGTAATTTTATACATAAATTGTGAGGAAAATTACATACTTCATACCCCAAATGTATACTGATATATGATATATATGCACGACAATGTGTAAATCAAAATAATATGACTCGTCCTGTTGTTTTAAGTATACATCTACTCATATCAAAAGACCAAACAGTTTCACAAAACGTGTATGTGGCTAACAATTAAAGTCTCAAAACCCTTTTTTGAATCGTGAGTGAGTTATCAATCAACTTGGGACAATTTGACCTTCCTAGGTCGGACATTGGTGTGTCATTTGTGGGACTCGGTTAAATCAATAAGGGAATACAGGTAATTAAAATCGAGAACTTACACCTGGTACGAAACACAAATATCAGACTAACCCGTAGAAAATTTCAATTCCAGAATGTTGTTCTGTCAGGTCGTGTTCAAAACTTTGATTTTTCCTTCAAGTGTTTTTCTGTTCGATAAGCATATTTATTGGAATTTGTGTTGCATTTATTCCGTCATAGGACTACCCTTAGATTAGCATTATTCTCGATTTATATGATATCATCATGACTTTTCCCAACTTCTCGACACAGGGCGGAATCCAACAGATCTCTATAGTTGGTAACTGTTTGATTGCCATACTACATCCGTTAATACAAATATGTGAACAATTATGCTCAACTAAAATACAACTGCAAATTATCGTATCACAAATGACACTTTTAATAGATAACTAGTCGAATGTAACCATGTACAGTGGTATTTAAAAAAAGAACATGCTACAACGTTTGTTTATATGTCACCCAGAACACAAAACGTAATAACAGATGACAAGTGTTGTTTCATTACTCACACAAATCATTTGAATTACACACAGCGTGTCATGTAACTTAGCTTTCACAGATGCATCGAACGTCTATGATTTGGCAATTATATGAATACGGAAATATGTGATCAACATAGATATGTTTACTCCTAAAACAAAAATTGCATAACATTAACATTTGTTTACCTACGAACACGAAGTAAGCAATCGTCACTCCTCTATATCTGGTCGGATGGTTAGAATAGTATCTGTAATAAATGGCATCACGCTGCTAAATTCATGACATGACCAAACTTCATGCCGTTGTACTGTCATATTTATGCCGGTGACGAAGTCGAGCTGTTGTCCAAACCAGCAGAGAGCAGGCCTAGGTATTTAGCAGTATTTTTTTAGTCAATACTTTAAGAGCCACATCGTGGATACATGCTATAAAGGCCTTGTTCACAACGTATTACACGTGCGGCTCAGAATCAAATATTCCTTCGTCTGTCGATCGGTCAATTTGATTCAGCGGCTGGGTGGATCAACAGCGGCTGGACAAAGATCTCTACAGCGCCAATGCCTTTTTGAGGGTCAAAGCCTTCGTGCAGCTGAAAAGACACATGCAAAACTAGTTGTGTATTGTGTCAGGTATATCTGATGTAGCGAGCCCAGGATTGTATCTGGAACTGTGGCAGATGATCCGCTGCTATTTAGTTTGTGGTTTGTGTTAAAATATATATATGTATATATATATATATATATATATATATATATATATATATATATATATATATATATGTGTATATATATATATATATATATATATATATATATATATATATATATATATTTATATATATATATATTTAAACTTTACCGCATCACCTAAAATTATGCAAGTTATAAAGGTAAATATACTAAATAGTTTAAGTATATGCATGGCCAAACGGGAGACTTAATTTACAATGTACAATGTACAATGCAGCAAAACGTCTTTGTTATAAAATGAGGCAAAACAAAATGTGTGATATTTCGTTAGTCAGTTCTGATCCAAAATGTTGCAATAAAATTGTGATGAAGAACCATTTGGAAAATTGAACGTCTTCGGATCCATTTTAAAATAATAGATTGTGCTTATTATTGACGGTTAATTGTAAACTGTTAATTGTGATATATGTCTTTATATTAGTTAGTTTTTGCACCACTGTTCTTTATTATTATTTATTATTGATGGTTAACTGTAATTGTAAATAGAGAGTATATGTGATTTTATTACACCTCCACTGCAGGTTATATTGCACTTTAAAAAAAGTATGTAATTAATATGTTAATGTGTGTATTCATTGCCTGTATTTCAATAACTGGCATTAAATACTGTTATTATTAAATACTATATAGTGCAATGGTCGAAGGGATCAAACACACCTGCAAGACTTTCCTTTACATTGTCTCCAAGTTAGGAAGTTATGCACGTACGTGTGTATGCATGTGCGTGTATTTGGTCACGTCAAAAATACGCACAATTATTCTCGCATATAGGTATTGTTATTTACGCCCACTTTTATGACAAACTACGACAATGTTTATTACGATATCTAGGTAAATTACGATATCTGGTTCTCGTGGGAGACGCGCTTATGTGATAAAATCAGACCAAAGTAATTTTGTGTGACACTGACGGTACCTATTTATAACATTGTGTTCAAACAATTAGCATTGTTTTAGTTTCACTGATTTTGAAGACAATTGAATATCAGTGGCGTACAATGACACATGTATGAGGCAGTTATTTTTAAATACGCATGGATGACGTAAACACCCTATAAGCAATCAAATATCGGTTCCAAATGTGGGTGATATTCCTGCAGTGCCTCGTAGTAAAGGATGGATGCCGAGATGAACACATTTGTTTATAATTTAATGTATTATGAAGTTGCGTGCATCACAAATTGTTGAAGTGGTTTTCACTGTACGCGTACCATGTGTGCTACACAAGATCACCTGGCGAAAAGTGTTTAAACAAATTCGTAATGTATAATTAAGGTTTTTTAGAATTGTTCGTAATTGCTAACCTTGAATTGTGCTTTTCAATATTAAGAACAACTAAATACATATCGTAGGAAGGGTTATGTCACACTTGTTAGAACAGAGGAATAAATTGACGTGTTTTGACAGAGACTAATTGTAAAGCCTACAAACAAAATGAATGAACTCTGGTATATATAGCATATTGTAGACGGTATCAGGGCAACAAAAGGATAACCATAATATATACATACATACATATATATATATATATATATATATATATATATATATATATATATATATATTTATATATATATATATATATATATATAATTTTATTATAATATTATTATGTTATATCTCAACCTGCAAAAGACATTGAAACTTATTATTTTATCAAAAGTGTTCTCAGGAGTAGACAATTATAAGTGTTTAACTTCAATCATACTCCTTTTCAAAACTTACTTATTCAATGTATATCATTCTTACCATGTTACTTATTATTTACTTGATTTGCGTTGTTTGTTTTTCAATGTGGTGTGTTTTGAAATAAATTGATTGATACTTGATTGATACTTGATACTGCATAGACACAATCCGGTCAACTCAACAGCCAAAACATATATAATAATATAATACTACTAATAATACTAAGACTACTACTACTACTACTACTAATAATAATAATAATAATATTAAACAACAGTATTTGTCTACGCCATATCTCTAGCAATAAAACCATTCACAGGCGCAATATACTTTACATAAATATAAAGATTACCTTAAAATAATGAATAGAGACATAGTTGAAACATGATGTCTTAATAATACTAAAATACTAAAACTGATAAATAATAGTTAATTATGTTACAATTTAGAAATAAATAGCACAACAGATGATAAATGGTAGATATTAAAATATATATTAAAATAAATACGAATTAAGTATGTTGCAAATAACAAATGAATAAAAAATAGTTGCTAAATAGTACATATTAACAATTTTGAGGTATTATAAATTGTTCTTTTAAAGTGAAAACGCTGTTTTAAACAGAAATGGACATTCATGAGGACTATAAAAAAAGAATTATGATCAACTTACCTCATCCATCCAACCTTCAAAGCCCTCACCCCCAATGTGCATAGGTGCGTCGATGTTCATCATGGAACCTGGATAAATAAAACAATATCAAGTTGCATTTTCGTAGCAATGTCGATTAGTTCCTGCTGTAATAATCGTACTGATATAGTTTTCAAATGTGAACTCATTGCACGAATAATATGTTACCGAGTGTTATTTTCGTAGCACAAAACGATCAACTGCCGTGAGGAATATAATTGTTTTGAGCTATTGAATTACGATGTTAAACACAACAATATGGTACTTTTTATGAAGAAGTAAAAGGTACCTGTGATTCTAGTGGCGTTGACTGCGTTGTCCACGTAGATAGTCAAGCCTTGTCCATCGTACACGTACACCACATGATGCCAGAAGGCCAAGTTGTCCTGTAGAAAACAGCATACATTTTATGTAACAGTTTACTTATCCGATTAGCACTGATGTCGGGCATTGACGGTCACCCCGAAACTCCTCAGGTCGGCCTTAGCCGGCCAGCGAATACAGCACAGCGTTTGAATTCGGTTTACGTGGTTGCAATGAATGCGAATCATGTCTAGACATATAACATTAAATTGTTAAAAATGTTGATACTTCCGTTCTCAAATATTAATATTTACCGCGTTTTCAAAATTTAACAGCAATAGTTTTTGTTTTTGGATATTTAAACATGTCCTCCAGCCGGGAGTTTGCCACATGTACAGCTAATCTATGTAATATATTATAACAATTTATATACCAGTGTGTAGATAAAGTGTTCTTTTAAATAAACCCAACTTTTGCAATAAAAATCCAAGCATACAAAAGTTACACCGCGACAAAGTTTTTATTTTACAAAAAAATCTCAATATCATAGTGTCAACCAAAGAAATCGTCAACATATTTTAAGGTTACAACAGTTTTCACACCACTGTGTAGGTACTTTTATTATCTACAACATACATACAACATGCAGCTGAAATAATTGAATAATAAAGGCGTTAGAGCAAAGACAATGGCGCAATCAATATTTTTAACCGGCTAGGTCAAATATTTGAGGAGCCACAGGCTTCGCGTTAACATCGGCTGAGTGCTAATGGGTTTTCATTTCGTGCATGAAATATCCCATACGTTGAAAACGTCATATATTTGCATACTAATTGAGGGTGTGTCTAACTCTACCGTCTTGGATCAACCCGGACCTCGCCAATGCGCAACATATGTGTCGTATTAATTTACATATTTGCCCCGCAACAACTATGTATGGTTTCGTGTTATTTATATGATCGTCACGGTTTCAGTCAATTTGGATATATTCACAATCAATGTTCTTCTCTGTGTGCATACTTTATTAAATCGCTGTAATAAACTTAACACTATCGGTTTTATGTTATTGCATGCGAATTATGGCAATGCAATGCTGGAACCAGTATAAAAAGCACACGCATCTGGTTTTTTTTAAGACAAGCGCGCATACCCACGGGATGTCGACAGTCAGCCTTCTCTCGCCAATCTCGGTGCGTATTTTACCGACGACTGTACGATAATTACGAATACTAAGAGAGAATCCTGCGTTGCCCCAACTGTCTACGTTGTTCACCAATGCAGCATCACGAACTGTCCAATAGGCTTGATACCACAGCGATATGGTGAAGTTGACGACTTTGTTGTTTGCGAACCATGTCCTCATGAACGATACCTAAAACACGAAATTGAATTGAATATTTGTACGAATGGTACTTTATATCACACTGCTAAATGATACCACTGTTTTGTCACATTGGTTTCTATGATGCGTTTTACGGCAATTTGTGATTCAGTGTTGAAATAAGTTCATCTTATATTAAGTTACTGGTCTCGCAACACGTGGTTAAACATAAGAAACATACATTATTTACTATGGCTAAATGATAATATGCAATCATGTACTTTCGAGTGCAAACTACACAACATTAAATAATTATTATCTAATGTCTTAATGTATTTAAACATTTCAAAACCCTCTCTCTTCTTCCAATTTGTATCTTATCACTCTCTATATATCTCTCTGTCTCTCTCTTTCACTCACTCACTCACTCACTCACTCACTCACTCACTCACTCACTCACCCACTCACTCACTCACTCACTCACTCACCCACCCACTCACTCACTCACTCAATCACTCACTCACTCACTTACTCACTCACTCACTCACTCACTGACACACACACACACACACACACACACACACACACACACACACACACACACACACACACACTCACTCACTCACTCACTCACTCACTCTCTGTGTCCTCGATATTTCTCTCGTCTTTGATTATTTGTCTATCTGTGTGTGTGTGTGTGTGTGTGCGTGCGTGCGTGCGTGCGTGCGTGCGTGTGTGTGTGTGTGTGTTCTAAAGCCCTCGTACTCTACGATTACCTCAAGATGTCCTTCATTTGCGAAGTCCGAGCAGTTTCCGTGGTGTTTATCACCAAAATAGCATTCCAAATTATCAGCCAACCATACCCCACCATATTTGGTTGCTACGGCATGATGACACGTCACATCATAGAAGTCCTTTTCGAAGTCGAAATGCAACAGGAGGTCATCGCTACAGGAGGCTGGCCTGACTGCAGCAAACGGAATGCGTGACAGAGCTTTTGAAATTTATAATACTGCACTACTTGTACAACCGCATTATTTTGACAACCGCTTGTACTCCATTGCACTAACTGTATTTACTGTATGCGTTGACCTCTTAGTTTTTATTGCCATGTCATGAAATAGCTGTTTTCAAGATGAAGCGACGGGCGGGCGGGCGGGCGGGCGGGCGGGCGGGCGGGCGGGCGGGCGGGCGGGCGGGCGGGCGGGCTGGCTGGCTGGCTGGCTGGCTGGCTGGCTGGCTGGCTGGCTGGCTGGCTGGCTGGCTGGCTGGCTGGCTGGCTGGCTGGCTGGCTGGCTGGCTGGCTGGCTGGCTGGCTGGCTGGCTGGCTGGCTGGCTGGCTGGCTGGCTGGCTGGCTGGCTGGCTGGCTGGCTGGCTGGCTGGCTGGCTGGCTGGCTGGCTGGCTGGCTGGCTGGCTGGCTGGCTGGCTGGCTGGCTGGCTGGCTGGCTGGCTGGCTGGCTGGCTGGCTGGCTGGCTGGCTGGCTGGCTGGCTGGCTGGCTGGCTGGCTGACTGACTGACTGACTGACTGACTGACTGACTGACTGACTGACTGACTGACTGACTGACTGACTGACTGACTGACTGACTGACTGACTGACTGACTGACTGACTGACTGACTGACTGACTGACTGACTGACTGACTGACTGACTGACTGACTGACTGACTGATAGCCCATCACCGATAAACAGACAATCAAACATTATAATCAGACAGACATATATGGAGACACAGAAATTAACAAATTGAGCTTGATTTCATGTAATGGCGCAAGTTATGAGACTTATAAACAACTCCTAAGTTGCTTACTTTCTCCAACAACAACACACGTGCAGATCCCCATATCGTCGTTGAATTCGAGACCAGGCAGACAGTGTTGAACCAGATATGGATCATCAGCGCTGTAGAAGTATATCGGGTTGTCTGCATTGCGAATATACGGACACGGTCCTGGATAATAACGCAACATACTGCACGCCGACGTTGATATTGTCATGAGACACGGGTTCAGTCAATTTGGATATATTCACAATCAATGTTCTTCTCTGCGCGCGCGCACACACGCACGCACGCACGCACGCACGCACGCACGCACGCACGCACACACACACACACACACACACACACAATCACGCATGATAGTATGCATATATACACACGCACGCACGCACGCACGCACGCACGCACGCACGCACGCATACATGTGTACACACATAACGCTAAAGTAATGCATGTTATACACCTTGCGATTGTCGCCTAAATCCCATGCAATTCGGGGCTTTACGAGAATACCGATATACATCTTACGCATCCGACCTGACCGCATAATCGCATGCGAGACCGTGCTAAATATGATATAATTAACGCTACCGCTACTCTCGTAAGAGTCCAACTCGCCTACGATTCGGTCGGTGAATAAAAGATGAATAACGGGCATAACAAAATATGAGCCCAAAAATGTACCCACCATGGACTGGCGGCGAGCCGGTGTAGGGCACAGGAGCGTGCACGACACAGTCGCCGGATTTCTCAAACGTGCACGTGTGCCATTTCTGGTTCCAGAATAACTTGTCACATGTCATACGACGTGCTTCGAATTTGCCTTCACCGCGCGGTATACAGACGATGTACTCGTGGCAGTTTTGTTTATACTGCAGCCACCTCTGGCCATGGCCACGTCCTGCCCGCTGACACTCAACTGTAAGCATGGACACAACGTGATATCCTCCAACCATTGCCAAATACATAAGTATCCATGTGCTCCCGACATGAATGAAAACATGCTAACCGGCGGTCAAAGATTCGGATAGTGTTTGTAGTGTTGCTACAGATTAAGTTAAATAAATATATATATACATCAGCTTTGAAGAATGTGTAAATATGTTGTAATATTCCGATCGTAAGTTTAAAAAGGTGAACAACGGTGAAAGCGAATACTGCGTATGGCAACAAAAGTGTAGGCCTAGAGTAGCCACTCGAGAACAAAGATTGAAGTTAGTTACTACAAACTGGTGAATGAAGGTTACAGTTGTTTCTGAGACAGACTCCTACCTCCCGTCGTTAACAGAATAAGCAATCATTTTATTTAACGATATTCAACTATCTTAGAACATAGAATGTCCTACCATCATATGAATACTCCCTTCCATTGGGGAACGATACCGCAACTGAAAATGAATTCATTTCGTTCTATAAAATAAACGTACGTTAAAGGTTGGTGGATCTTTAATTAATAATAATAAAGTGTATTCACTTCAGTGGCAGCCAAAGCGGCTGAATAGTACAATAAGAACATATTCATATAGTTGATCACAAATTCATTAATGTATATTAGTAAAGCTATGTATGAAAGCATAACAATATATGAAAGTGTTACTAATTAGAATGTCTAGTAAAATTAAAGCAATAACAATGTCGGTTAGAAAAAATGTAAATGTTCCCTAATATGAAAATATACATATAGGTAAATTAAAGCATAACAAATGAAAACAAAAAACATATTGAGCAAAATAGATTATTATAAATGGAACATATAAACATGACTAAAAACTACAACTCGTAAAAACAGTATAAAATATATAAATTGAAAAAATAGCTCAAAGATCACAGTTCAAAGCAGGTAATGCTTGTATGTAAATACGGGAGTCCATTCACTGCCAATTATACAGTCCATACGGCACAAATGAGTTCTTGAAGCGATTGGTCTTACAGCGAGGAACCCGTACGTGCGAGTGTTACGAAGACAGTAGTTACATGTCCTGGGGGCGGCAGGAGATGGTGCAGCTTGTGGTTGGTTTGGTGCATCCTCGCGAACAAGGATCTGCACAGCGCCTCTCTCCCGTCTGCCAGCGTTGGTATTCTCGCAGTAGCGATGGCGTCGTTGTAACGCATTCCATAAAATATAATACGCATGGCCCTTTTCTGAATGCTTTCGAGCTGGTTTGTTTGTTAGTAACTATGCATGGAGCAGTGTATTCTTTACTCAGACGATGCGGATTTTACTACATTGGACCAACAATTTGGAACACTCTTATTTTGGATATATGTCTACAATATTGTGCCACCTCACACGTCTTTAACAAGTGTCTTGGCATACAGTTAGTTTATCACTAATGTCTCTTTCGTGTAACCTTCTCCATGTAGAATCACTATTCATGCGTTTAGAACCTTTGTAAACGACGATGTTTTATCCATGTCAGACATGAAGGCAAAGTTGAAAAACACCTAATGGCTACTCATAGCATCACATCAATGAAGTGGAGGTATTGACTTGGCTTAGTGCGTCAAGGCCCAATATGATGACACAATCCATAATATCTGGATTGCATCTTACGTTTGTCCTTCTCCACGTAGAATCACTATTTATACCATTAGAACCTGTGTCAAAGACGATGTTTTGCTCATCAGACTGAGAGCAGAAGAAAGATTACCTGCAAGTATTGACTAGGTGTATTACTACAAGGTACAAAAATCATTATGCAAGCCAGATATTATCGGATGCAATCTGATGCCATACCGCAAAATGCATAGAGTTCGTTCGTGCGTGGTATTGAACTATTGTAAATTATGGTAATAAGCTGCAATGTTAGGTTATGTATATATATATATATATATATATATATATATATATATATATATATATATATATAATATATATATATATACCGTTCAATGGCTTCAAAGCCAGCTACAACAAGGTACCAAATAAAAACGTCATATTTTACACACTAAATGTTTCGATATAAACTTGTAGTTAACGAAAATATAATAATAAATAAATGTAGCTAACCACATATCAGAAAAGCACAGATTGTTGCCAAATCCAGCGCCATGTTGATTCCTGCAAGGTGATAAATAAACGTAAACCTATGCTCATGACAATATGCAACACATACACATAAATACGCACACATATAATATATATATATATATAATTACATATACATATATATATAATTACATATACATATATATATTATGCATATATGTATGTATGTATGTATATATATATATATATATATATATATATATATATATATATATACATGTATGTATGTATGTATGTATGTATGTATGTATATATATATATATATATATATATATATATATATATATATATATATATTATGTGTGTGTGTGTGTGTGTGTGTGTGTGTGTGTGTGTGTATGTGTGTGTGTTTGTGTGTGTGACCCACCATGCCAAGCTGAGACGCTTCTCGAATATAATGGTAGTGTGTTATTGCATATTTGGATAGAGTATATTCAGACTGAAGTAATGATACCTCAAAGTTACTTATAGTCACATTATTTCCAGAGATACTCTTACTTGAATGTTGAAAATGTAAAATATACAAATAATCTAATTTGAGAAAAACGGTTTTAAAGGTTTCACTCCTTTATTTGTGAAGATTTCACTTCTTGGAGATATGTTTTGCTCAAAATGGACCAGTTTAAATACATAGTAATTATGATAGTATATATCTATGCTTGAAGCCTACAACCCATATTTAAAATGTAGCGTGGAGAGCACCAATACAACACTTTAGACTAGAGGCAAGCATGATCGTCAAATCTAGCCTGAGACGAGAGTGACAGGTCAGATGCTAACATAGCCTTAGGAAGTGATAGTAGTCGGCGCATTTGAAAGTTTTACGCAGTGCGTTTTCATAAAGTAATCAATCCAGTCAATGCATTACATACTCAATACATTACTATTAACGTAATCATTATATGTGATTGTTTTACGTACTGCATGTTTAGTGGTGAGGGAAGTTATGTACCACCGCCGGATTTTAGCGCCTAGCCGGTAAAACTAAAGTATCAACAATACCCCATCACTGTCATGAATAAAATAACTAATTACCACGTCTCTACGACTCATATCGCTGAGGCCACAGCGAGCAGTTTCAGTTAGAAGATAAGACACAGTGTTGTCTTTGCTCAAATTCATGTAATAATACTGACATAGTTCGTTTTAACAGATAAATGTCAAGGAAAACAAGCGTAAATAAAATATCGGAAGTTGAACTTACGTACCATAAATGACATCTGGCCAATCAGAACGCTAATTTGGGTCACGAGGGGACGCTTAGCCTTCACAAAAGTCCCATTAACATGGACATTTATGGAAAGTCTTTAATGAAAATGCTGTCAGTGTTTTGAATATAAATCCAGCTTTCCGGTGGTACCAAAGTAAAGATAGCGCATTAGAAACATTTTATTTGGATTATTCCTGAAGAGAAAGTGGGTAATCTGTTGTGTCTTATAATGGTGGCCACAGACCAGCCGGTTTGCGATTTTGTGCATGCTCACACTAGTCGGGTTGGCGATAAGCGGTTTACAATTTTAGACGAGGGGAACCCGGGAAACTCCAACTAATGTTTCGAAGAGCCCAGGCGCCTCCCGTTCCTTCCTTACGGATAACACATTGCTTAGCAGGCTTAGTTAAGTGTCATTTAATGTTATCCTTTTATTTACCTAGATTGTTACGGTGTCCTCATGTTTTACAATGTAATCATGTATATAACAAGGAAAGGAGTATTACTCTCTCTGTCTCTCTCTCTCTCTCTCTCTCTCTGGCTCTCTCTGTCTCTCTCTGTCTCTCTCTGTCTCTCTCTGTCTCTCTCTGTCTCTCTCTGTCTGTCTGTCTCTCATCTCTCTCTCTCTCACTCTCTCTCTCTCTCTCTCTCTCTCTCTCTCAGGTATTTGTCCGTATGTCCGTTGTATCGTTTATTAGCGTTGGTTGACATTGATAATTGAGTAGTCGATGTCATGTCTCAAGATTCATGAATCGCTGTCAGTAAATTATTTCTACAATCCATCCAGTCACAGCCGACACAGGTCAAAACACCGACCACTTAACTGTGTTCGCGCTCTTAGCCTATTTTTAAATACTGTTGATATGTTCTTGCAGTGGTGACCACCACGTAACAATGCTTTTTTGTTTTGATTGCTAATGTACATGCATTCTTGTTGTTGTTACGAAATAAAAAATATGATTTGATTTGTGGTTTAATTGACACATTCTGGCCAAGGAGCAATTTATAAAGCGCAGAGTTGACTTTTAGAATATGCCATCTACGTTGAAACGGGACTGTATTTGTTTTTGTTCAAGGTTTGTCAAAACAGCATGAAACATTAGGACGCACGATTTATGTTCGCGCTATCAACGGTTTGACACATTGCTCAAAATATTCGCCAATATGTTTAGTATAGTCAACGCAGTCTTCATTGAAACGTGTCGTCTTGGCCTGACATCTGTGTAGTCGGAATGTCCGACTCATCTCGCATTCATGCATATCTGATTCGACACCAGAAGTACTGAACAAATCACTTTATTACAATTACAAGCAGAGAGAGGGATAACACTGATCGACCTCGAGTCTCGTCATCTTCCAAGACTGATCTCTTGGACTGCATATGTCGTTCTATGCATTTACATTGGCATACCATCACATCCCTCTTTCTTCAAAACATAAAGACAAAATAACTAACTTACTAATGTCCGTATGTAAGAGAAATCAAATCATTATTCTAACTATTAGCCATAATGTTCGTGTAAACTAGAACACAATTACAGGTCCAATCGTTGTGGGCGTTTCACTCGTCTTCCGGAGCTAGTGTATTGTTCCGATTGTGGAAGCTGGAAACGGACTGACTTCTTCTGGGGTAACACGGAGTTACACGGAGGTGGTACGACTAGCATGTCGTCTCTTCGCGTCAAGTCGTCTGTATCGTCCACGTTGTCTTGTTGGAACGTATGTCGCTCAGTCGTCTCACGGAGGTGACGACGGTTACGCCTAAGGACATTGCCTGTCGGAGTCAAGACGTTGTACGACCGTGGCTGTACATCAGTTGATATCACCTTGGCAGGCTGCCAGGTGTCTGTCTGACTGTCTCTCACACGAACGTCCTGTCCGGGTATTAGCGGTGCAAGTGGTTGCATAGCTCGCTTATCATGGTTGAGACGTTGGATTTCTTGCCTCTCGGCGAGACGACGTCTGATTTCGTCTTTCGACCAGTGTTCATTTCTGATGATCACGTGGAGGTTCGATTTTTTACTTGCGGGCATTTAGCATCTCTGCCGGTGACGGTAAGTGGCTGTCGATTGGTGTGGATCTCAACGCGAGCAGTGCTTTCTGCGGGTTGGATCTCGACATCGCTGCCGATGAATCCATTCGATTGTGGGAAGTGTGGGCTGGACGTTGCGTGGTCGAAGCACCACTCGGCGGCGAGGTTTCGAAAAGCCTGACTGCTATAGTGTCCACCGTTGTCGCTCACAACCTTGCTTGGCGATCCATTCTCCGCAAACACCTCACTCATCTTCGATATGATGCGGTCACTCGTCACCTTCCCCTCGATGCGGTAGACAAAAGGGAATTTCGAGTAGTAGTCACAGATGAGAATATACGTGTCCTCTCGTATGGGAAACAGGTCTGTGCCGACGATCTGCCACGGACGTGTCGGTAACTCATGCTGCATCAGCGGTTCGTGCGCCTGACGTTTCTGTAACCGTTGACACGCGTCGCACTTCCTCACGATGTCGTCGATGTCCTTGTTGATCGACTTCCAGTAGGCACAGGACCTCGCTCGCAGCCGGGTCTTCTCTATGCCCTGGTGAGCCTCGTGCAGTTTGCTCAACACTTCCGCATGTAGACTTAGGGGAATCACCAGACGGTCGCCCTTCATGATAAGACCGTCCTCAACTGCCAACTCGTATCGGCATGACCAGTAGGGTCGCAACGGTGCAGCTAGGTGGCGTTGGGTATCTGGCCATCCATCCATGATGACGGCTCTCAGCGAACACAGTTCATCGTCGGCCTGTGTCGCCTCTCTGATCGACTGTAGTTTCTGCGTTGAAAACTGTACGAATGACACTTGTATGTCAAGGTCGATCTGCGTCGACTCGCTACTCGGTTGTCTTGACATGGCGTCGGCCAGCATCATTTGCTTTCCTGGCTTGTAGCGTAACACAAAGTCATACGGTTGTACTCGCAGGAACATTCTCTGTAATCTCAGCGGTGCTGCTGCAAGGTTCTTCAAGTTGATCATCTCGAGAGGTTTGTGGTCCGACTCGAGAACGAACGATTTTCCGTAGACATACATGTGGAACCTCTCGCAGCCGAAGACGACTGCGAGCATCTCACGTTCAATGTTGGCGTATCGCTGTTCGCAATCACTAAGTGACTTGCTGGCAAACGCGATGGGCTTCCCGTGTTGAATGAGAACGGCGCCGAGTCCTCGGCTGGAGGCGTCGACCTGGATGACACTCTCAGCCTGTGGGTCGAAGTACGCAAGGGTCACTTCACGACAGATGAGAGACTTCGTCGCTTCAAACGCTGCGTTGTGAGATTCCGCCCAGATGAACTCGGCGTCCTTCTTCACTAGATCACGCAGGGTTGCGGTTTGCTGCGACAGGTTTGGAATGAATGGCGACATGTACGTGGCTATGCCCAGAAATTCCTGAAGTTGTGCGACGTTTTGCGGTTCTTTCATTCGCTGGATGTCCGCGGCTTTGCCTGGGTCTGGACGTATGCCGTCTGCGCTGAATTCCAACCCGAAGAACTTCATGTTCGCCTGTTTGATGTCGCATTTATCAATGTTGAACACCAGCCCATGCTGCAGTGCTACTCTCATCAAGTTGTGCAGATGTTTGTCGTGTTCGGCTTCTGTCTTCCCGAACACACCCACGTCGTCAGCAATACTTATCGTTCCTGGGCACTTCTCAAGGATGCAGTCCATCCTCTCCTGGAACACGTCTTGGCCGAGGTTCAGGCCAAACGGTAGTCTTCTGAAACAGTACCGGCCGAAGGGACTGTTGAACGTTGTCAGACGCTTAGACTCGTCGTCTAACTGCACGGACCAGTATCCGTGACGTGCGTCTAGCTTGGAGAAGATCATTGCCCCAGTAAGCTTGTGGGTAATTTCCTCCAATGTCGGTGTTGGGTAGTGCGGACGCTTGATAGCTGTGTTCAAGTCTTTGGGATCCAAGCAGATGCGCAACTTTCCGTTCGACTTCCTGCTGTATACAATGCTAGATACCCAATCTGTAGGCTCCTCGACTTTCTCGATCACCCCGAGTTCTACCATCTGGTTGATCTCATTCCTCACGTCGTCTTTGATGTGGATCGGACATCGTCTGGGCGCATGTACGACTGGGGTCACAGCAGGGTCTAGTGTGATGTGGAACGTTTCGCGGAACTTTCCGATGCCCTTAAAACAATCTGGATACAGCCGCTGGAGATCTTCCTTCGAGTTCAACGGCGGTGGATGTTCGCTGATTGCACAGTTCAAGGTCACCAAGTTGAGCTTGCGGCAGGAAGGTATTCCCAAGATCACTGGACCTGGTGTGTCAGCAACAAAGAACTCGGCTTCGTGTGTGGTTGTCTCATGCACACACTTCAGTCGCGTAGTACCGTACTGCCGGATCAATTGTCCGTTGTAGGCGGTTAGGATCGTGTCTCGATGCTCAAGGCTGCCTCGCACAGGTATTCCTTCTGTGTCGATGTTTGACGGGTACATGCGCTGGAACGTTCTCAGCGGCATTACGTTACCCTGCGCACCTGTGTCGACCTTGACACGCAGTGTCGCTGGGGTGTCAGGCCTGTCTTTCAGCGTGATCCAGAGAGTCGCATATACCTCGTCCCTCTCGACGGCATTGATGTTGACGGTATTATAAGCAAGCGGCTCGAAGTTGTCGCTGAGCTGTTCAAATCTGGCGTCCTGACTGATGGAGTGGACACCACCTCGTTGGCGCTCATCTCGGTTGGTCCTTCGCCCAGAAGAGTGTCGTCTTCCTCCGGCGCCAGACGTCCAACCTGTAGCCTGCCGACATACTCGCTGCCAATGATTGAGTTTCCCACATGCGTTACACCTACTGCCCTCTGCTGGACATCGATCTGTGGGCGCATGATGACGTCCACATTTTGCGCACGTATGTGCCTCCTCTCGACGTCCGCTTGGCTCATGTGTTCTCCGCGACCGGCTGACGTGACTGATGCTGCTAGCGTCTCCTGAGAACTGCTGCATGTTGGCCAGTGTTGCTTCATGCGTTCTAGCAACGTCCATCGCCGCGTCAAGTGTTAGTGTCTCATCACGGCACAGTAGCTTTTCTTGCGTTTTCCCGTGCCGGACACCCACTACTAACTGTTCGATCAACCTCTCCTCGGTTTCTGTAGTATCACGGAACTTGCATTTACGCGCCTGCGTCTTGCAGCGTGTCATAAATTCGTCAACTGTCTCAGAGCTCAACTGCCTGAATTTTTGCAGATGAAAACGGCTCAGCCTGTAATTAGACTTGGGTTCTATCAGAGCCTGGAATTTAGCCCAAATGACCTCAACGTCTTTCTTATCAGTTTCACTGAGGTGCCACGTATTGTACATTCGCCGACCCTCCTGTCCTACCCATACTCGCATGGTGCCCCCCGATCACGGCAAAGATATTTCAGGAAGAACTAATAAAAACCCAATAGATTACATAAACCACAACATTATTTTTGTTAAAGTAATCCATATTTTGTAAATTCATTAATGAAACACAGCTACGTCATCATATCGATGAAATCTAGCTTAATTTTGGTCAAATTTAAAAAATAAAACAACGCAAATAAAGTTCAACTTACCTCGAAGATGGAGTCGCCAGTCGATGACGTCAATAAAAAAAAATGCGCGCGAATCAGAGAGTTAAAACAAAACGGTACCCAGGTCCAAGTAAACGAATCGACGCCTGCCGCTACACGGCGTTGCGCGCACGCGAAATCACCCCGCAGCAGATTTTCGTTGAAGTGCCTACCCATAGCAGGATGTAGGTCACTCGTTCACTCTGCCCTTTTTCAGCAAAGGGCCCACTGAAAATCAGTTCGCAATATTGACGGAATGAACGAAACTCCGTGGGTAAATCAGTGGCTAACCAGTTCATGCGGGGCGGCTCTATACCTGACAGATCACCCATGGCTGCCTATTAATGGCAATGTCTATCACTTACTCAGTGAGAACAAATCGGAGCTGGCCAGCGTCGACTCGACGGTGCCGCGTGCGTGTTGACCTATTTACGAATGTCGAAAGCGCCGGATTCAACCGTAGCTGCCATCATGAAACGTGTCGTCTTGGCCTGACATCTGTGTAGTCGGAATGTCCGACTCATCTCGCATTCATGCATATCTGATTCGACACCAGATGTACTGAACAAATCACTTTATTACAATTACAAGCAGAGAGAGGGATAACACTGATCGACCTCGAGTTTCGTCATCTTCCAAGACTGATCTCTTGGACTGCATATGTCGTTCTATGCATTTACATTGGCATACCATCACATTCATGTCCCCTTTCTGTAGAGTTATTTTCCATGCAACAGTGGTGGAATTACTATTATAATACCTTTGGAGGGAAACTTTTCTTCTGTTAAATGAATTTGAATTATTTTCTAAACTATATTAATCTGGCAAGGTTTGCTGATAACGTGAGTGACAGTGGGAACACAGTAGCCCAGACAAAACAGATGAAAAGTGATTAGACAAGCTGTTTAATAATGATGGCGCAGGTAAAATCAGAGGTCTCACAGACAACACTAACAAGACAACGTGGTGAATGATAGAGGGTAAGTGTCCTAAGATCTTGCATTAAAATTTACGTCATCTTATATTGCTACCACATACAATAATTACAAATAAAAAAATCTGCATGGCTTATTCAATGTTTGCTAACCCCGGAAAAAAATATGTACTAACATAGACCCCATTTAATAAAAACAAGTTTGTGTCATGTATCATAACGAATCATGTCAGAAGAAAGCTTAATGCCTTATTTATTACCTCAAATGATTACAATTCACATACAAGGCAACATAAAAACAAATTCAGCATATATAATTTTTGTATTATGATAATCATATAAAAATATTAATATTTGCATCACTTAATTATTTACAAAAAGAAAATAGCATAACTCAGACGGATGTAGGTATGAATCAAGAACAAAGATTGCAATGACACTTAGCAATGCAGTAAAAATGCAATATTTATATGCAGACTATTTCAACTGTTATTTTGTTGTTAGTTATCACCCAATCATACACATACTTAATTCCCTAACTCTATATTGTTCCAGGTTCTTGTCACTATAAGGTGACTGCTGTTTCTGAAGATTTCCCGACGAATAACGATCAAGCAGCTATAAGGTCCAATGCTTGTGTGCTTGTGTCCTGTGATCCGGCTTAATCCTGCAGTGTTTCAGTTCCATCTGCCATTGAACTTGTTTCATCAAGTAGACAAGAAGGACTGTCGCATTTATAATTGCAGATCCAAAGTGTCCAGTTCTGAAGAAGAAAGAAGCATTTGTTTTAAATTGCTGCATTTTCATAACATTGAAAAAGAAATATGATCCAACTACAGAAATGAAACAATCAAACATTACACGACGTGATAAATTGACACACACAGTAACTATGCTTTATTTTAACAGCATCATACTTCAGCACAGTTTTGGTAATAAGGCAATTACAATAATGTATTGTAAGCATTGAATATATGATAGAATGCTATCAACTATGATGTTACATTTATATAATAGTATTAATTGTATTGAACATCAGATAATTGTGTAGAATAAACTTGCTTGTCTTTGGATTATAATAAATACATTGTCATTGATAAAGGTCAAGTATATATCACTCATCACTTAATTTTGAATGCCAAACTCTATGCTGCAGTCCTGTCGTTTAACTGTTCAGTTTCAAGAAACTAATATAAAAATAGTATATATTCCTTGAATTATGAATACATAAATACCATGTCCTTGGCTTGTTAGATTATCCATATATTATTTACCTCACAATATATAATTATATAGATAATAAAATAACGGTAGGCCATGACAAAGGGCCTTACGGGCCACTGCTCTGACAACCTATGTCAAGAGTAAGAGTAAATATATTCGCAACGCAACACGTACAAGAACAAACATAGGCAAAATAATAAATTGTCAGTGTGTTGCACTGCATGGCTGTCACTTGGCTAAAAGCCATCTTCCATTGACACAATCATCATTGAAAATAACCATCATTACTATAGATATACAATACACATTTGTGGTATTATAACACAATACAACAGGATAATTATTAAAGTAAAATTGCTCATATTGTTAGACATCACCAATATTGTACTAATAAGATGAATATATAAAGTATGCAGTTTGTCACTGTTTCTGATGATATCTGAGACGCTTGAACCAAATACAATATAAATTAGTATAAATATGTTTTAATATAAAACATGTAAAAAGCATAGATGAATCCAAACAAGATGTCGCATGACTTAGGCAAGTTATCAGTATGAAATAAAACACTATAGTAAGTAGCAACTTAATTGCAATCTTGACATCTAGGGTTTAATTAACTTTGATTTTCAACACCATGTCACACTGGCCATGCTACTACTAGACGGGCTAGGATAAGCAACTTTTAATAACGTTAAATGCTAGAGTTGATATCAATGTTAACACACTTTTGCATAAAGAATCAACATTTTTACTTTACTAGCCGTTTTATTGTACTAATGTGATGCAAATAAGTAGTTAAAATGTGTCTTGTGTGGCATATTCTATGACGAAAACACTCCACAACAATGAGGCATCCCTGACTAGGATATATTTCTGGAAAGGTGTATAGAACTACCACAGGCACACAGGAACAGTGACTTTGTTAGTTGCAGTGGGA
>OZ024865.1:3480000-3492500 GCA_964017155.1 Oasisia sp. SBJ-2009 | reverse complement strand
TGTAATGTGAAAGAACATTTTGGTATTTGCAACAGTGCTTAAAGTAACTATTTCTGTTGTGTACCTAAGATAAAGATAAGACAAGTTTATTGCCCGTAAGTGGGTCACGATACATGGCGAGACTCCGCGCGACTGGAGCTGATTAGGGACTTGACATTAAGAATACTATTCGATGGATGACAGTTGGATACTAGGAAAATCAGGTCATAAATATATTGTGTTATACCTTTCTTATTTTAAATGCCCGATTTAATATTGAGTTTACCCCACAATCATAGACATATAGCGATTTCCGTAGTGCATATAATAGACACTCCCCACAATTGTAACAGAGAAGATCTAACAGAGAAGGGTCACTTCGGCAGTTCCATTTTGAATTTTGTGTTAGCAGATTGCCAGATGAAACTGCAGTACAAATTATATGTTCAATTATTCACACGTTATTGAAATTGCACTTGAAGCACTTCATAAACACTGACGCACGTAAACTTGAAATAATGCACGTAGCAACATCTTCTCTCAATATCCAGACCCTAGATAGGCCTATTAGTACATTTTTTACATCATATTATAGCGTGTTATTTACTTGCTTGCACACCTTTGGCTGACGTTGGCCGGTACCATGCACCCTCCCCAGCCCCCCCCCCCCCCCCATTTCCTATACCCACATCAGCACTTGTTTGGGTTTGTATATTGTTGTGTTTGTTTTTAATGATAATATGTATATGTATATGTATATGTATATATATATGTATATATATATATATATATATATATATATATATATCACATATTAAATATATATTAAAATATTATTATTATAATAAATATATATTAAATAATATTAAATAATATATATATATAAATTACATTATCATTATTATTTTTAATATGTATATTATATATTAAATGGATAAATTATATATATTGTATATTATATATATATATATATATTACAAAAACACAATAATGATATACTTTTATATATATATATATATATATATATATATATATATATATATATATATATATATATATATGTATATATATATATATATATATATATATATATATAAAAGTATATATATATATAAGTATGTAGTTATTGTGTTTTTGCAATATATAAAATACATAATTTAATATATATTATACATATTAAAAATTATAATTATAATATAATATATATATATTATTTAATATTATTTAATATGTACATTTTTTACATCATATTATAGCGTGTTATTTACTTGCTTGCACACCTTTGGCTGACGTTGGCCGGTACCATGCACCCTCCCCAGCCCCCCCCCCCCCCCAAATTTCCTATACCCACATCAGCACTTGTTTGGGTTTGTATATTGTTGTGTTTGTTTTTAATGATAATATGTATATGTATATGTATATGTATATGTATATGTATATGTATATGTATATGTATATGTATATGTATATGTATATGTATATGTATATGTATATGTATATGTATATGTATATGTATATGTGTATGTATATGTATATGTATATGTATATGTATATGTATATATATTAATATATAATAAATATATATATATATATATTTTAATATATATCACATAATATGATATATATTTGTATATAACAATTTTAAAGTTATATACATATATATATATATATATATATATATATATATATATATATATATATATATATATATATATATATATATATACATATTTATATAATATATTATACATAATACATGTGTGTATATATAATACATTTGTAAGAAATGTTGTTTATTTATGCAATATATATATATATAATATTTTTACATATTTTAAATGGTAATGATAATTTCCATATATATAGATTATTGATATATATATATATATTTAATATATATATATATATGTATATTATTTAAATATGTGTATATAATAATTATATACTTATTATCTATATTATATATATATATATATATATACATAAATATATATAAGTTTATAATTATTGTATACACGTATATATATTACATATTAAATATATATTAAAATATTATTATTATAATAAATATATATTAAATAATATTAAATAATATATATATATATATATATAAATTACATTATCATTATTATTTTTAATATGTATATTATATATTAAATGGATAAATTATATATATTGTATATTATATATATATTACAAAAACACAATAATTATATACTTTTATATATATATATATATATATATATATATATATATAAGTATGTAGTTATTGTGTTTTTGCAATATATAAAATACATAATTTAATATATATTATACATATTAAAAATAATAATTATAATATAATATATATATATATATTATTTAATATTATTTAATATCTAATATATATATATATCAATTTTAATATACATGTATACATTAATACATATGGGTCAGGTCGTAGAAAAACGTACAATTGGGGCTGGAGAGGCAAAAATACTAAAACTCACAATTACTTTAAACAACTTTATTACCCTTGAAGAACAACTTATTCCCTTCATTTAGCACCAAATTATACTGACTTAATCCTAGCGGTTCAGTTTTTAGAGATTGTCAAAGAAAACGTAATGTGATCGGCAAACGTCCGTGATCGAAATAAATTGAACAACAATTAAAGACCCTTTAATATCTCAGATTAACTGCACATTTTGCTTATAACTAGCCATGATATGTATGTTTGAAAGTACAGAAAATGAATAAGCACATTAAAGAATCTTTGAAATTATATGATAATCAACTTTCACCGATGATTGAAAATAGCGCAAATCTTTGGAAAACACTTTTTACTTTACCCTTAGTCGGCGCATTTGAAAGTTTTACGCAGTGCGTTTTCATAAAGTAATCAATCCAGTCAATGCATTACTTACTCAATACATTATTATTAACGTAATCATTATATTTGATTGTTTTACCTACTGCATGTTTAGTGGTGAGGGAAGTTATGTACCACCGCCGGATGTTAGCGCCTAGCCGGTAAAACTAAAGTATCAACAATACCCCATCACTGTCATGAATAAAATAACTAATTACCACGTCTCTACGACTCATATCGCTGTGGTACAAGAAACGAGAAATGCTATAGGAAATAGCTAGACAATTATAATTATATGCAGGAGAGGTAAAAATGTTGAACAAACGTCCGTGATTTTTATCAGTATAATTATGTTCATGTGCCACCCTATCCGCAACATCGGACAAATCCGGTCAAGCATCACTGATGAAGCGTGCAAAACCCTAGTACACGCGCTTGTCACTGCACGCCTCGACTACGCGAATGCACTGCTATACGGCCGCTGCAGCGTTTGCAACGTGTGCAAAACTGCGCTGCCCGGCTCGTCAGCCGCACTAGAAAGTACGACCACATGACGCCAGTGCTGCAACATCTGCACTGGATACCGATTTGTGTGCGCCCGACATACAAAGTGCTTATGTTTGTTTATTCGGTTATGCATGAACAAGCACCGTGTTACCTCGCGGAACTACTGTCACGTCGTCAACCCAATCGCCGACTGAGGTCTGCGTCTTTGCCACTGCTGACACTACCTGCATCGCAGACGATCACTCACGGTGATCGCCGTTTTGCCGTAGCAGCAGCCGCTCTGCGGAATGGACTGCCGGACAGTTTTAGAACGGCAAAGACACAGCCACAGTATAAAACACTTCTAAAGACACACCTTTTTAGATTAGCGTTTCTGTGACGTGATAATGTGGACTTTAATGACGTACATTTATCAATAAGTTATACAATTTTTATTACGCAATTAGTATCATTATTAGCATTTTAGTATGATAGTTTTTATGATTGATTAGCTCTGTTATTATTATTATTATTTTAATCATACACTTTTTATTTAAATTTATTTTATTTTAGCATACTGAAGAATATTAAGTAATGTAACGACTGTGCTATTTTATGTTATTGTTTCATGTATAGGCTTATATTTATAGTGTTCATATGTATGTATATATATATATATA
This sequence comes from Oasisia sp. SBJ-2009, assembly GCA_964017155.1. NCBI lineage: Eukaryota > Metazoa > Annelida > Polychaeta > Sabellida > Siboglinidae > Oasisia > Oasisia sp. SBJ-2009. The sequence goes on along the minus strand of OZ024865.1, from coordinate 3,488,504 downwards.
TGTGCGTGCGTATATGTATCTATATAAATATATGTATATATAAGTTTACTTACCTTAATAATATTTCATGATCTATATATATACATATATCTATTTTAGTAATCATTTATCATCCAATTTTAGCTACTATTTGTACATTTATGTGAAGCGCCTGAGAGCAATACTATTGATTCGGGCGCTATACAAATAAATTATATTATTATTATTATTATTATTATTATTATTATTATTATTATTATTATTATTATTATTATTACTTACATATGCCTTTTTGCCCGTTGGGAGCTTAGGCCATCGACAAAGGAACGCCACGTACTAATGCTAGAAACAGCGACAGTTAAGCCAACACTTAATTATCATATCAACTCAATCATGTATAATGAACAGACTGTTGCTATTATTGCATGTGAAATCGGAGGTGACCGTTAGCGCCAGCAGGTGGGCGGTTGACCCACATTTCTTAGAAATAGGGAATGGGCGGTAATGCGGGCGTGGGCGATAGTGAGGTCAAATACGGTATACATAGCCATGATAGTGTTTCATACATACATTTCTCTCCTGGTATATCCCATATGGCGATGGTTGCAGCGACAGTTTCTGCTTTCGAATGTGTGCAGACGGAATAATATTCTACTCCCAATTTAATGGTAGTCGAGAAAAATGGCAGTTGTTTAGATATAGTGCATGCCGCCCATGCATATGTTTGTGAAGACGGAATAAATAATATTTGATGATTTTCTAAAACAAGTATTACTCAGATCGAGCATGCTTCGGCAAAACAGTTACTTCATATGTAACATAAATAAGTAATATTGGCTCTTTACGACGTATCACATTCAGATTCAGATGTAACTTAAAATTACTATCCCAACGTTTCTAGAATTACCAACAAACTATGATTCTTGTGTGTCAGGGCCACGTCAACATTTTATTGTACACCATTTATATATGTGTGTATCTCCGTTTCCGTGTTCAGCCATACGTGATCGCGGGTTCAGCCACGCGTGAAAGAGCACACCAAAGCCTTCTTGTTAAAGACGGTGCCTGGAGGGCAAGGACGCACCCAGCAGCCACCGAAGGGGCCACACCGCACATACTTCGTGGGGTCATGGTGGACGAAGAAGTACTTGTTCAAAGCTCTGTTGGCCGCCGTACAAGGGAATCGTTCGTCACAGTCGTACGAAACTTCTGCAATACGAGATAGTTAGTTAATTACGTTTCTTGTATTAAAACGATTTAAAACAAAATATATTGCAACAATTATACAACATGTGCAAACTGTTTTGTAAAAATAGAATCGCATGAAATATGTAGAAACATTTGGTACGTGGCATGGTGATTAAATATTTGTAATTTAGAAACGTTGCGCCTAGTCTAAGAGGCAGGAAATCACAGAGGAGAATGGGAGTGGAGAGGTTTAACACTTCCATATATATCATTCACATAAAACCAAAACCATGCATGTATGTATGTATGTATGTATGCATGTATGTATGTATGTATGTATGTATGTATGTATGTGTGTAGGTATGTATGTATGTAGGTATGTATGCATGCATGTATTTATGCATGTTTGTATATATATATATATATATATATATATATATATATATATATATATATATATATGTTGATCTCGGTCATAACAGTACCTGTACTGGTCTCTTCATAGCTGCTAATTTAACCGACATAACATATTAAAAACGACCACAACAAGTGTACGAATACATTATAAATGAATGTTTTAATAAATAAACTAAAACGGCAACTCGAACCTGTTTCACAGTTCGCACCCGTGTACCCCAGAACGCACTGGCAGTTGTACTCGTTTAAACCGTCAATGCAAGTGCCTCCATGTTCACATGGGTTACTGTTGCACTCGTTCACGTCTGAAACAAAATTCGTTATCCAATAAAACACTGTCGTTCTAACGTGAAACTGGTCTCGCCGATGGTTGTATTGCAACTGCAAAAAAACATATACTGCTGCCGAAAACAGCAAGACGATATATTTGCCAGATATACTGTTTCTGGAACATGCTTCGCACACAATGGCGGGTGCATATCAACCTAAGATTACAAACCAATCGTTTGATAACCCTCTCTCATATAAGCTCCGGCTAATATTACTTGCGAATGAAATTTCGTCAATTATTGTGAACCTAGCAGTCCTATGCAAACTAGTGTTTTCCTGGAATAAACAGAAGTACCATCAGGATAGCATGTAGTAATGTGTATCTATCCCGTTGGCGTCGACATAAAGAATTAATGTCATAGTATGGCAACGTGAAATTAACCTAATTGCATACTTAAACGACATATACATGAACAACGACCACAACAAATGCACGAAGACACTACAAATGAATATTTTAATAAATATATTAAAACGGCCTCTCGAACCTGTTTCACAGTTCGCTCCCGTGTACCCAAAGCACTGGCAACTGTACTCTTGTATGCCGTCAATGCAAGTGCCTCCATTTTCACATGGGTCACTGCTGCAGTCGTCCACGTCTGAAACAAAATATGTTGTCCTATAAAACACAGTCGTTCTAAACTGGTCACGCCGATGCTTGTTCTGCAACTGCAAAACAAACCATCTACTACTGCCGAAAAAAACAAGACGATCTGTTTTTCCAGCTGTTCAGTGCCTAGGACACAATACGCACACAATGGCGGATACATAACGATCAAAGACGATTATAAACCAATCGTTTTATGACACTCTCTTAGATAAGCTTATGCTGATATTACTTGCAAATGACGTTTCGTCAATTATTGTGAAAGTAATAATCCAATACAATGTAGTGTAAAACGGCAACTCTAACCTGTTTCACAGTTCACACCCGTGTACCCCGGAACGCACTGGCAGCTGTACTCGTTGAGGCCGTCATTACAAGTGCCTCCATTTTCGCATGGGTTACTACTGCACTCGTCCACGTCTGAAACAAAATACGTTGTCCGATAACACACTGTCGTTCTAATATGAAATTGCTCACGCCAATGCAAAAAAGCAAGACGATCTGTTTGCGAGAGGTTGAGTTTCTGGAACATGCTACACACAATGGCAGATACATATAAACCTAACATTATAAACCATGTATTTGATGATACTCGCTCAGATGAGCTCAGGCTGATATTACGTACTTACTGATAGTACCATCAAGATAACAAATAGTAATGTGTTTTTTTACCAGTTGGCGTCGAAATAAACAATTGATGTCACAATATGACAACGTGAAATGAACATATTCTAGGAGTTAGAAGTTGGATATAGTTCGGCACGTGTGATATGTAGAGATACTTAGATACCAAATATGCCATACCTAAAGGTTTGCGTGAATAAGATCAATGGAATTTTAAGTTTGTGAGTGTATGTGTGTGTGTGTGTGTGTGTGTGTGTGTGTGTGTGTGTGTGTGTGTGTGTGTGTGTGTGTGTGTGTGTGTGTGTGTGTGTGTGTGTGTGTTTGTGTATGTGTTTGCTGAACTCGGTCATAATAGTACCTGAGCAGTTCTCTTCATAGTTGCGTATTTATCCGATATAACAAATTAAAAACTATCACAAGAAATGCACGAAGACACTATAAATGAATGTCTCAATAAATCAACTAAAACGGCAACTCGAACCTGTGTCACAGTTCGCACCCGTGTACCCTGCAACGCACTGGCAGCTGTACTCGTTTATGTCGTTAATGCAAGTGCCTCCATTTTCACATGGGTTACTGCTGCACTCGTCTATATCTGAAACAAAATATATTGTCAAATAAAACACTGTCGTTCTAACGTGAAACTGATCACGCCGATCCGTGTACTGCAACTGGAAAACCACCTACTACAGCCGAAAAACGTAAGACGATCTTGTTTGCCAGGATATACAGTTTCTGTAACATTCTACGCACACAATGACGGATATATATATATATATATATATATATATATATATATATATATATATATAGAAAGATTATAAACCAATCGTTTGATAATACTCTCTCAGATAAACTCCGGATGATGTTACTTGCACATGAAGTGTCGACACTTACTGACTACCTAGCAATCATATGCAATCTAGTGATATCCTGAAATAAACAGAAGTGCCATCAGGACAACAAACGAAAAATTGTTCCTTTTCCGTAAGCGTTGACTTAAATAATTGACGTCATAATATGACAACGCGAAATGAATATATTATATTCTTGGAGTTAGAAATCGGATATTGGTCGGCACATGTGGTATGTATATATGCATATATAAAAAATATGCCATATAAAAAATATTGTGTCAATGAGATATATGGAAGGGTCAACTTGCATATATGTATGTATGTATGTATGTATGTATGTATGTATGTATGTATGTATGTATGTATGTATGTGTGTGTATGTATGTATGTATTTATGTATGTATGTATGTATGTATGTATCTGTGTATACGCTGACATCGGTCATAATAGTACGTGTACTGCAATCTTCATAGTTGCATATTCAACCGACATAACAAGTGAACAACGAACACATTCAATTCAAGATTCAAAGATTCAAAAAACGTTATTGTCCGTTTAAAAACATCTTTAAAACGGATTTTTTTCTTCAGTCACACATAAAATGACAGTAGTAAAGACATTGGTGAATCATATAGGGCCGACAATTGTCAATACACAATACAATGATAGTACATATAGTTATCGCTAAAATAGGTAAAGTATAATAACAAATTACGTACAAAAAATAGCTACTAAGATAAATAAATAAATAAGCATGTCTATTTTTTTAATGGGTCTCTGATAGGAGACAATAACATTAGTAATAACATAATACTAAAATTGATAATTAAATAAGATTAAATAAAGAGTTTCCATAACAATATGAGACACATAAAATGAACAAATTACTTATTGACTCGTTGAAAACAGAGCATTATCATTTAGCATTTAAAATTAAAATGGCGGAGAGTACAAACGATTTTTGAAGAGGTTCTTTTTTGCTAATGGAACTTTTAGACGTCTCCCTGATGGCACTTTCTGAAACGCTTGATTCAGAGGTTGGTAGGATCATATAGACTTTTTGTGGATTTCCTTTTCAGTGCGTCTTTAATTGCACGAAGACACATTAAATGAATGTTTTAATAAATAAAATAAAAAGGCAACTCCAACCTGTTTCACAGTTAGCACCCGTGTACCCCGGAACGCACTGGCAGCTGTACTCGTTGATGCCGTCATTACAAGTGCCTCCATTTTCACATGGGTTACTGCTGCACTCGTCAACGTCTGAAACAAAATATGTTGTCCGATAAAACACTGTCGTTTTAACTTGAAACTAGTCACGCCGATGCTTGAATTGCAACTGCAAAACCATACACTACTGTCGAAAAAGGCATGACGATCTGTTTTCCAGATATTCATTTTTTGGAACATGACACGCACACAATGGCGGATACATCTACACCCAAACCGATCATAACTCAATCGTTTTATAACAAACACTCTGTGAGATACGTTCCTGCTGATATTACTTGCAAATGACGTCTCGTCAATTATTTTTAGCAGGCAATCAGATGTTGTCCATGAACAAACATAACTACCAACAAGATAAAACACAATGATGTGTTTCTTTTTCCACTGGCGTGGACTTAAAGAAATGACGTCATAATGTGGCAACGCGACATGGACGTATCTTCGGCCAAAGCTATTAGATAGGAGCTTGGGTACTCCCCCGGATGGGACCAGCCGCGCGCAGATATCGCTCAATCTCGGACGTCTCATCGTTTAGAGCGTTTTTTGTTTTAAGCATTGATCCAATCAGTTTAAGGGCGCTGCGTATTGAAGTTCCCCAGCTCGGGTGAATTTGGCTCAGCATCGGCGTTAGCCGGCCACGTTTGGAAAAACGATGACGATAATATAACAGTACTTAGGAAAGAATTTGGAGAAAAACATATGAATTTGAGCCCTCATGAAAAGTTTGAATAAATTTACCACGTAGGGGTACGATTACGATACAAATCCAACGGTTATTCTTTCTGTTACTAGTATTGCTTTTGGTAATGCTATGTATACGTATGTTGCTACTGCATCATACGTGGAGTGGTATTCGAGGAACGAACACAACAACCGTCAATTTTACACGTTGTTAAACTGATTCACTTATAAAAAAAATTGTGTACTGTGAATATCAGTTCCCTTCAATCAAACACTTAATATGCTTACTTGTTTCGCAGTTGTATCCCGTAAACCCTGCTACACACATGCAATGGTATGCATCTAGGCATGTTCCGCCATTCTCACAGGACTGCAGCGTGCTGTTTCCGCAGCGGACTGCAAGAATAATATATATATATATATATATATATATATATATATATATATATATATATATATATATATATATATATATATATTTATATATATATATATGTGTGTGTGTATATATATATATATATATATATATATATATATATAAGTGGAGTTTATATGACCTTTTTATTTTCTTCAATAACATGCCTTGGCCACGTGTTCAACTTAATAACATGTACATACATTAAACATTTGATTTTTTTTGGAAATGAGATTGGCATAGGCAAATAACTGTCTAAGGTATTGGTATATATATATATATATATATATATATATATATATATATATATATATATATATATATATATATATATATATATATATATATATATATATATATATATATATATATATATATATATATATATATATATATATATATATATATATATATATATATATATATATATATATATATATATATATATATATATATATATATATATATATATATATATATATATATATATATAGAATATGTATCTGCTATTTCCATCACCACGTTGCCAAGTACACTTCATTGTGTATCATAGTTGGCCAAATACAAGTGCAATTATTTCACTCACAAATAAATGTTGTTATCGAGTAAAAATACTATCGATATACTGCGCTACTTTAGTTGCCCCTACTTAATGAAATGGTCGTGCTATTGACGTCTTACTACAGCACTTCAAGAAAGTTGCAACTGTGCTTAAAATAAAATAGTATGCGGTTAGACCAAGCTTGCGAAAACACAACCATATTTATTATTGACGCCATTAATTAAACACCTTTTATATTTCGGAATCAAGTGGAACTGGATATGCACGTCGTGTTGAATCCAGACGAATTAGCGTAATCCGATTGTTAGGATGTATGTGCTCGCAAATGGTAACAACTGATAGAAATAAGATGAACGCAACACACCTATGCAATCAGTAGCATTGCTGCAATCAACCCGGAAATGCCAGCGTCCAATAATGCCATCATTTGTCGTGTTTGACGCGTTAATAATGTCTGGCGTCCCAGAGCCAGGAATTACGGCTTTGTTATTTCCCTCTTTTCCGAGTGTCCCTGCCTGTAGACAGATAATTGTGTACATATTTATACGTGGGCATGAGATTATTCCGCGTCCTATTATTATTAGTAGTAGTAGTAGTAGTAGTAGTAGTGGTGGTAGCGGTAGCGGTAGCGGTAGCGGCAGCGGCAGCGGCAGCGGCAGCGGCAGCGGCAGCGGCAGCGGCAGCGGCAGCGGCAGCGGCAGCGGCAGCGGCAGCGGCAGCGGCAGCGGCAGCGGCAGCGGCAGCGGCAGCGGCAGCGGCAGCGGCAGCGGCAGCGGCAGCGGCAGCGGCAGCAGCAGCAGCAGCAGTAGTAGTAATAACAGTAATTTTAATAACTTATATTGCGCATATATCATTTGAAACCATCAAATGTACAACCATATGCTATCTTCAATTTGATTTAAATTTATAGTTCACATGCTTTGTTTCATTATTAATTAAATCGAAAGTCGAACACCTGAATGACAACAAAAAAGCCACTACAAAGGCTTTGCGACCGAAACATACACATCTTAATAGGCATACTTCTGAGCTGGGCAATACAGGTAGTGTGAGATAACTGTTTTTACAGTTGATATTAGCCTGGGACGATTGTTTATGCGTTATTTGGCATTACTCTGGTTAGTGGCCTAAGTGAAACTCATGAACTGATATGCACACACACGTATGCGACGTATCCCAAGTAACCGAAGTCTTTAACTTCCACAGAGTGTTAAAGATAGCTTATCACAAGTCACCAACGTGGTTAACCTCCGCGGTTGTTAAATATAGCTTATCACAAGTCACCAACGTATTTAACTTCCGCAGTGTGTTAAATTTAGGATGAAACCACGAGTTCAACCTCGCTCACCAATGCATAATTCCATACGGTTTTTGGAAGTGACGACACTTTTATAGGCGAGGAGCGAAGTGTTAGTATTTACCACAGCATCAGTTGAATGCGTCGTGTCCCTCGACCAGCCGAGATTACCGTAGTTGAAGATGACATAAGACTGGGTGCCGTTTGATACCATCACTATTTGGAAGGTATTCGTCTAAATGAGATGCGAACAAGCCAGGTAGTAATTATGAAATGATCAGATCATGTAGTTGTTTGTACGGTACATAAGTGCATGC
>OZ024865.1:3470000-3472500 GCA_964017155.1 Oasisia sp. SBJ-2009 | reverse complement strand
TATTGACATATTGACATATTGACATATTGACATATTGACATATTGACATATTGACATATTGACATATTGATATATTGATATATTGATATATTGATATATATATATAATATTAATTTGATATGGTAGCTAACAAAAGGCCGGAGTAAATACATGCTTACCTTTGGGCGAGAGTACGTAGGATAGGTCCAGTTGATGTCGCCGTAGTTGAATATTACGTAAGAGAAGGTGCCGTCAGTCACCAGCACCGACTGGAATGTGTTGGTTGGGGTCCCACTCCTCTGGGGGGAAAAACAGCAGAACTGGTACAAGTCAGAATATAATCGCTATTACGATTGCTGTACACTTTGAAATGACCCTATTTTACACCGTACAAAAACAGTGTAATCCCATATTCAATCTTAAGTCAAATAAAACGTTTTACTTTTTTTGATACAGGGAGTTCATGTCACTCTTACAAGCAATCCATGAACTTTCGTGGTAATTGCCAAATACATTTCTTTATACAGGCGGACGTGTATTGAACAAAACAGGAAAGCAAGATGGGGAAACAGATAGGAGTGTGCATGCATTGTTTAATGTGAAGGCCACACAACGGCATGTGTGATGCTGACAGCGGGGGATAACTATCTATGCGAAATTTACTTACTGGAGTACCAAAATATCCTATTTGAAACGTGACGTCATGCCATGTGGCGATGAACACAAATGTTGCTGCGAAACCGGTCCCGCTGGACACGTCAGCAGACGCTCGTTGTAGTGTTGCATTATCTGTTGTTGCTCTGTAGTACACCCGGCCATGGTTTCTAGTAGTATCAACGTCGCACGCCAGAGGCGCTATTACCGGGCGATGGAAGTAAGACGCGTCTATTCTTATCAACAGATAGTAGCGCTTTTGACCGTCGAACGAGATATCGCCTTTAGTGTTGACCTGCAGGAAAACAAGAACAACACATTCTCTTGAAACTGTGTTGGAATATAATTGTAAGTAAAAATGTTATATTGAAAGTATTTATTTCTAAACGAAGTACTGATGGTGGGCGCATTAGGAATGTATTTCAATTTTATATATACACATATTCGTATTGTCATGGATAGATAATATATCATTTATTATAAAATTATGTTGCAAAGAAAAAGTATATATATATATATACAGCATATATATATATATATATGCAGGCATGCAGGCATGCAGGCATGCAGACATGCAGGCATGCAGGCATGCAGGCATGCAGGCATGCAGGCATGCAGGCATGCATGGATGTATGCATATATGTATGTATGTATGTATGTATATATATATATATATATATATATATATATATATATATATATATACATACATACATACATACATACATACATACATACATACATACATACATGCATACATGCATACATCCATGCATGCCTGCATGCCTGCATGCCTGCATGCCTGCATGCCTGCATGCCTGCATGCCTGCATGCCTGCATGCCTGCATGCCTGCATGCCTGCATGCATGCATGCCTGCATGCATGCATGCCTGCATGCCTGCATGCCTGCATGCCTGCATGCCTTCATGCCTGCATGCCTGCATGCCTGCATGCCTGCATGCCTGCATGCCTGCATGCCTGCATGCCTGCATGCCTGCATGCCTGCATGCCTGCATGCCTGCATGCCTGCATGCCTGCATGCCTGCATGCCTGCATGCCTGTATGCCTGCATGCCTGCATGCCTGCATGCCTGTATGCCTGCATGCCTGCATGCACAATATGATAACATTTATAATATTTATTACAAAAATTGGTAAATAAATCAGATTAAATAAATCAATATAATAAGTGTATGGAATAACAAAGTATACACTACATTAAAATGTTGCATTCAAAATTAAAATGGCAGAGGGTATAAACGATTTTGTTATTAAGTTCTTTTTAGCTAATTTAACGTTTAGACGTCTAAAATAGAAACCATTAAGCTTTATATGTTGGAAAAGTCGTTGTTGGGCTCTATTGTAAACATAATCAGCTTCATCACATAATGAAAATCGTTCATCAGAACTACCTACATACTTGAAGCTCTTGACTACTTCCACTTCTTGATTACCTATGAATATCATGTTGGTGTATAAATGGTCCTTCCCCTCCAAACATTAACTCTTTAGTTTTAGCTGTATTAAGTTTAAGAAAGTTGCACTTAAACTAGCGCGTCGATTTGAATGAGATACTCAGAAAGAGAGAGTTCATCTTTAAGAAGGACTACAATGGCCATGTCATCTGTATGTTTGGTCAGGGTAAGAAATTAGGTGTTACACGATATGTCGTTCGTATCAAATGAAACAGAGTTAACTACACTACCCTTTGATGTTTAACTTTCCCACGTTCTTGACAGCAGGCCTCCTTACAAATTATTGCTCTGCCAATTCTGGGCAGATGAGCTAGCACCCTCCTTTGAACTTACCCATAACGCATTCATACAAGTTCCAAAAACCACGAATTGGGTTGGCAACGGAATCGTAGG
>OZ024865.1:3450000-3467500 GCA_964017155.1 Oasisia sp. SBJ-2009 | reverse complement strand
AAATAAATAAGCGTACTTCGATAAAAAGACATATCTAGGAATTGTACAAACACTTAAGTTATTGAAGCATCAAGTTCGCCTTACAATATAAGTCACGATTGTAAACGCTCTGGTAATGCGATTAGTAGACACGTCAGGCATATAGTATAGGCTTGTATAGCATCTATTTGCGTGTAATTATCAATACAAGTTATCCAGCAATTGACTCTCTCGATGAGTTGGAATTCGCTCTATTATGGCCTGTCGTGTTTATTGGCAATTGTATATTTCTCATGGCATAACAGAGTTACGGTACATTTTCGTTCTGTTTACTGGTAAACGGTAAACATTACCCTGTGTAATATTATATTTGTTAAGCCTCTTGCAGATGTTTTACTATTTGTGTGACGACTTTAATCTAAAAAAACATGTTGACAAAGGCTGTCCCGTCATACTAATAAAGTATTCAGATTTACATACCTGAGTGTCTCAGCGTAACATAATCCAGGAAAATATACAGTAATACCGTCTATAATATCGATATTGTCAGATACATATTTTGGCAAATTAGTGTGTCGTGAAGGACATGCATACTGTAAACATATACAGTGTCCAGATCATTTTGGGTAAATCCTGCCCGCATTACCTATATACGTACACAACGTATACAATGGTTTCCTGGCCTCTTTCACAATTTATTTCACGTGTTTAATACACATTAGATCAAGAGAAATGGTCACACCTAAAGGTTGGATCTATTTTACTCTTATCAAACTTCTCACTTCTAAAATTGTCATCTTATGCAAAACCAGTTATTACTTAGTTTGATTTTTTTTCATAATATATGTTCTTCTAGCACCACAAAACCACCAACACCAACACCTAACAGTGACAGCAACCGATTCTTGTATATACTATTACATTCAGAGTTTCCATTCCACAGGGAGTACACATCATTTATAATTTTTTCTTAGTGACTTGTTCAAGATTGCAGTTAATGGAGGACAGAGAACATTTGCGTGATTTCTTAACAACAACGCACGACTTTAACACTCTTCAATGCTTTCTACGTGGTAATTACGCTTATCATATGTTGAGCTGGCAGTTCTTCGTTAACAGTGATTACTTTGTTACACGTCTTAAGCGAGGTAAAAATAATACAGATATGTAACGAACTCGTTCTTGTATTTGTCATTAAGCCAAAATCACCGTCTGCTCTTATGTTATCAAGACTTTGCATGCACGAGCTTTCATCAGCATATGTGTCCACCATTCGTGGGATTCCTTTCATATATTGCTGTAATTTGTGTTTGGTAAGACATTCTAAGCGGCTCGGTTACCCTTATTACGTAATATGTATATGGTGTGCTTAGTTCAAATCATCACACACGTGAGCCCCATGTCTTTTACGTGCTATATTTCTGAACTAGCCTGTGACCCACGGTTTATCAACCGTACGCCTAGTTACAATGTAAGTATGAATACATGTTTGCAAATAATCATTTACTAATATAAACTCTGATCTGCCTGTTAACATTGCTCATAATCATCAGTAAACACACGTTGTTGTAACATAGATTGCGACATAACTTACTTGTTCTTACCTACTTACTTATCCTCTTCGTCCCCAATGGGACATAAGGCCACAATAATGTTTCGGCACAAGGTCCTGTCTTTAGCTGAGGTCTGTGCCTCACCCCATGACAGCCCCATATCTTTCAGCTCGGCCATTATTGCCTGTCGCCATGTCATTTTTGGCCGTCCTGGCTTCCTTCTAAATTGTAAATACTCTAAATATACAGCTCAATGAAAATTTCGCCGTACTATTTACAGTGAGCGGTTTATTAGTGTAATTGGTTCTTTATCAAAACGTACCGATGAATGACCGAATATTCGACTTCCGGAATGGCAGCATCTAGTCGACGAAAGCTAATTATCGCTTCTTCTTATATAACTGTATTACGCCGCAGACATGAGAAACATACAGTTATCGGTTCACTGGATTTGTGAAAGGACGAAGAGATGGCAGTCACAACGCACAAGGTATATTCAACATATTAGTTCGAATGGCGTGAGACAGATCAGACGACGTTTGATTGATGTGTTGTTGTTGGCATATACCTATGACGTGACCTTGATCTTGTTGTGACGACAACAACACTCCTAACCTTGATCTTGTTAATCTTCCTGTACCTCTCTCAGATATTTATATTTGTGGTGTCCAATTCAAGTTATCCCACCCATGGCGAGCATGATCTTTGTTATTTATTTTATTAATCCAACGCTGATTGATACACATACGATTCTCGTTTGCAACAATAGTTTAACTACCTTGAGCGACACAGGATTATAAAACAAGCCGTGACATTTTACAGAATTTTAAATAACACAATACACGTCACACCACCACTGGGCCTATGAAAACCATCAACAAACCGTGGCCATTACATACCTACCAGGTGCCGCATAAACACTGTATGTTCTCGTTTTACCCCCTCCTCGAGCAATTCGCATCTGGAATATGATCCCACCACACATTACTTAAATAGAAAATCTCATAGGTTTTCAAGCAGCAATCACGAACCTCCCCTTCACGACATCCAATAAATTGCCTGTAAAACAAACAAACAAACAAACAACCAAACATACAAGCTATAACAAACAAACAAGCAAACATACTACCTACGTTACCTAACGCTTGCGCACAAGAAGCACTATAAGCTTCTGCGTTAGCCCAAGTTTGGGCTGTTTGAGGTAAACTACTTGAGACCTGAGACTTACGTAATTGAATAATAGCGATTCAACAACGTTGTTGAAAAACAAATATTGTTGGCCATCACAACTCAGAGTCAAAGACTGTTGTAGAGCTATAACGGAAACACATATCATAGGCAACATATGTTACGGGTGCGTCTGTCTTTTAACTGTATAACTATTATAAATTTATTTACTCATGACTATTATTTTACAGTGAATGGAACCCAGTCACTACCAGTTATACAACTATCTAAGTCTATGTCAAAGAAATAATTAATTACGATACTTGAACATTTGTGAACACAAAATATATTTACATTACGTCCGCCAGGATATATGGTAGTTTACTCTAAATAATAATGAGTGCAGACTATCACAAGTGGCAAGGATATGTAAGATATGATGTTTATTGCCATGTGCCAGTGCTCTAAAAGCAATATGCTGCGGAGTCGAATAGGATCCAAGTAGTCTTCATCATGCACTTATGTAGCCAATACGTTAAGTTAAGTTAAGTACACAAAATACATAACGTAATGTAAGCGTAAATCACATGTGTATGTTTCTCACAAACGCACACGTACACCCACGTATACAATCACACACGCACGCAAGAACCACACGCGCACGCACACATTGCATTGTTCTGATTATTATTTTTAGTAAATATTTACTGAGACTTGATACAATGAAACCAACCTATTTCATTATTGTCTTCGAAATGATCTTCTTCAGTAAACCTTTTCAAATATGTATGCTAGTGGCACACTAAAAGCATCAGTTGTTCTAATAATGTCGTTTACATGGAAGATGAAAGTTGAGTAACATCATATGTATGAAATTTATAACAATACTGTTGGCAGTCACCATAGTCGATAACAAATTGGTTTATTTATTACATATCACGGTAAAGTTACTTACTTACTTACTTACTTACTTAATCCTCTTCGTCCCCAGTGGGACATAAGGCCACAACAATCTTCCGCCACAAGGTCCTGTCCTTGGCTGAGGCCTGAGCTTCTCCCCACGACAGCCCCATCTCTCTCAGCTCGGCCATCACTGTTTGTCGCCACGTCATCTTTGGCCGTCCTCTCTTCCTTTTTCCTGGTGGTGTCCATCTGAGTGCCACTTTGGGGATGCTGTCTCCGGGCATTCGCAGGACGTGTCCTAGTCATCTCAGCCGCCTGCGTTTCATTTCTAGGACAGCACTGTTGCAGCCCGTCTTCTTATACAGGGCCACGTTGGAGATCGTATTGGGCCAGAATATTCGGCAGATCTTTCTGAGACATCCATTGTGGAACGCGTCGATCTTTGCCATGTCCCCTTTAACCACTCGCCAGCACTCTGAGCCATACAGTAGGATGGACTTCACATTACTGTTGTAAAGTCTTATCTTTGTTTTGGTGGTGTACTGGTTAGACTTCCAAATGTTCTGCAGTTTGGCGAAAGCACAGCGGGCTTTACCGAGTCTTGCCTTGATGTCTTTTTGGCCTCCATTGTCTTTGCTGATGAGCCTACCCAGGTAAGTAAAGTCCTGTACAAACTCAAGTGGTTCACCATTTACGGTAACAGGTGCGGTTGGTGTGGTGTTGATGCTCATCACTTGTGTCTTGGATGTATTGATGGTAAGCCCAGTTTGCTTTGCATATCTCTCTAATCTACCAGTTTTTTCCTGCAGATGGTCACGCTTTACTGATAGAAATGCAAGGTCATCAGCAAAGTCGAGGTCTTCTAGCTGGGAAAAGAGAGTCCACTGGATACCCCTGGGTTTATCTGATGTAGTTTTCCGCATAACCCAGTCGATGACGACCAAGAAGAGGATGGGCGAGAGGATACATCCCTGTCTAACACCCGATTTCACTGGGAACCATTCAGAGGATGTATTACTGAGGATGACACTGCATTCAAAGTGGTTGTAGAACGTCTCTATCAGTGAAACAATCTTTAGAGGTACTCCATAAGATCTTAAGATCTTCCACAGAGTGTCATGGTGGATACTGTCAAAGGCCTTTTTGAAATCAATGAAGTTGATATACAGTGGGCAGTTCCATTCTAGAGTCTGCACTATGATGTTTCGCAATGCAAAGATCTGATCAGTGCACCCTCTTCTCTTCCGGAATCCTGCTTGTTCTTGCCTCAGCTTCTTGTCAATAGCTGTCTCGATTATTCCAAGAAGGATTCTACAGAAGACTTTGCTGGGGATGGACAAGAGTGTGATTCCTCGCCAATTGTCACAGACTTGGAGGTTGCTTTTCTTAGGGATCTTTATAATGAGTCCTTTGCCCCAGTCACTTGAGATAGTCTCTTTGTCCCAAATGGTTTCGAACAAGTTAGTCAGGACTCTTGTAGCTGTACTGAGGTCGGCCTTCAACATTTCAGCATGAATGGAATCTACGCCTGGGGCTTTTCCACTCTTCATAGCTTTGATGGCATTTCTAACTTCCGCTTGGGGGACTGGTGCCGATGTTGAGGTCATCTGTCACTGGTGGGGGGTCGGCGGGTTCATCTGGCTGAGGGTGGTTCAGGACTTCACAGAAATATTCAACCCATCTATCAGCTTGTTCACGTTCAGTTGTAATAATGCTGCCATCTTTGCCTTTCACAGGGGCAGAGTGGGTAGTGTAATTACCACAAAGACGTTTGGTGATCTAGTAGACAGTGCTCAGTTCACCTCTTGCTGCTGCACTCTCAGCTTCTGCTGCTAGCCCTTCTACGTAGGCCCTCTTGTCATTCCTGGCACTCTTCTTCACTTCCTTGTCTTTGCCTTTGTATGCTTTTTGGACTTGTTGTTGGAGTCTCGTTTATTTGGTGCTGAGCATCTTGATGTTGAGTTGTTTCCGATCCTCAATCTTTTTCCAGGTTTCCTGGGTTAGCCATTCCTTGTGGTTCTTCTTCTTGTGGCCCAAGACTTTGGTAGCTACTTCAACATAGGTCTTCTTGATGGTGTCCCACTTGTTGGTAGCGTCGTGGTCAGTCTCCTCTGATGTGTCTGTTAATGAACTGAAGCGGTTTTTCAGCTCCAAAACGAACTCCTGTTTTGTGGCTGGCCATGCGAGTCTTGTGACATCTAGTTGTTTACGCCGCTGGCTTTCTGGTACCACTTTGTGAAGCTTCAACTTGACGCGTGCGGTCACCAAGTAGTAGTCACGATAAATGTCAGCTCCACGGCAAACTCTCACATCTTGAAGGGACCTACGCCATTTTCCATTGATGATAATGTGTTCGATTTGATTGCTTGTCCTACCATCAGGTGATTTGCAGGTGAGCTTGTGGATGTCCCGGTGTGCAAAGATGGTACCTCCAATTACATAGTTGTTGTTCAAGCAGAAGTCAACAAGGCGTTCACCATTGTCATTCATCACGCCACAACCATGTTTGCCCATGGCTGTTTCGCAGTTGGAGTTTTCAGAACCAACTTTGGCATTCATGTCTCCGATGATCAGAAGCATGTCATGTTGTGGTACTTTGGCGACTGCTTGTTGCAGCTGTTCGTACCAGTCTCCCTTGTCCTCTGTGTCAGATTCATTGGTTGGGGCGTAACACAGAATGATTGTAAGCTTGCAGTGTTTGGAGTTGAAGCGTTCTTTCATTATCCTATCACTGATCGGTTCCCATTCCAGCAAGGTGTTGGCCTTCTGCTTGGAGATTACAAGGGCTACTCCACGGATGTGTGTGTCCTCATGTCCTGAGTATAGTATGGTTGACCCATCATGGGTCACCTGTCGCCCGGACCCAGTCCATCGACACTCGCTGACCCCTAGGATGTCCAGTCTGTATCTTTTCATCTCACGGATGACTTGTGCTAGCTTTGAGGCCTCATTCATTGTACGGACATTCCATGTCCCTATGTTGATCTTAGTTTTGGGCCCGAGCAAACTATCTGTCGCACACCTGCCTTCCTGGGGTAGGCTCTCAGCAGGTGTGGTCATACTGCCAGGCTGGCTCAAGTCTGCTATGGGGCCCCTTGTAGTAGTTTCGATTGTTGCAGTTTCCGTAACATAATTTGTTTTATGGGGTGGGGTTGTTAGCCCCACGCCCAACCCCCAACCTGGAGGACCAGGTGCTGGGTTTCGTCTGGTCCCTCCCCTGAGACCTGCCCGGCTTAGTTAAACCTGCCAGGGGCTTTTAAAAGCCCCCACCGGTATAGCTCCCAGAGTCATTGAGACACGCAAGCCTCCTCACCACCAACAAGGTACCAGCACAGAGAGGAAGTAAAGTGCATACAGTTTAATAAGTCAAATCCACAAGTCACCAACCAACCAACCAACCAACCAACCACTCAACCAACCAAATAACCAACCAAACTACCAACCAACCGCCAGGAATGCCATGCAGCTATTATTGCAAATCTATGGGCTTCTCTGTGTATAGCTGTCGCAACATAAATGAGTTGTTTCTTGAGACACATTCAATGTGCCACCAACCAAAGACAGTTCTCTCACGCCAAGCAGTGGACTCATTGGTGGCACTGGCAGTTGAGACTTGAGCAGGAATTCCCCGATACCAGCTGGCGCACCCTTTACCAAAGCCTCTGCATTCCGCAGGGCAGTCGGACTTGGACGGTGGCGTCGTCTTCTTCGGTGGTGGCGTCGTCGTCGCCGTTACTTTGGACATACAATGTTGCTCGCCAATGTAACCGATCTGCTTTATATATTAGACTACACTATGCAAGTTCAACTCTTCAGCATAGCGCAGTCAATATCGATAAACACAGACAATTAAGGTACCACAACGTGGGAGAGAAAGGTATTTGGCGACGGCACACCCGCAACGTTCAAACATACATGTAGGCATTCAATTATGATGATATCTAATCTAAGTCTTAGATAATACGAGTTTATATAGTAATTGTGAAAATGCGTTAACAGTATCAACGTTCCTGTGATATGACATTATTAGTGAATTATACTTAGGTGCGTTTCAGTAATGGCAATTACAATGATACACTGAATTGCCGCCTTGGCTGAGTGACAATCGGTCATCCGGATGAAGGGCCCATTAAAGGAGTCCTTAAATCATCTTAATGACTTCTGTCATAGTAGATGTCCGGTTATCCGGGGGAAGGACGATTAGGTTAATCACATCTATTCTCACACGGCTTTATTCACATTAATACGACTGCCAACTCTCAGTAATGTATCCGGTTGTCCTTTGCCTCATTTGCTGACAATGACTACAACAATAATTATTAATATTTCCGATTGCCCTTCACCTCTCGTCTACCTATCTATTTCCACATCGATTTCTACCATTAATTAATATCATCGCATACTCACTATAACAGTTTCTAACCGTATCAATACAGCATACTCACTATAGCTGTTGGTAACTTTAAACAATCCAATATATAAGCATCATTTAATTAAACACGGTGGATGTACGTTACAGTAAAGATTAATCTAGTCGTCCCTTCCTCCGGATGAACGGATGTCAACCAATTGAGGCAGCAATTCAGTGTATCATTTTATTTGCCATTACTGAAACGCACCTAACTTTAATTCACTAATAATGTCATGTCACAAGAACCTTAATACTGCCAACGCATTTTCACAATAACTACATAAACTGATATTACCTTAGATTTATATATCATCATAATTGAATGCACATATGTGTTCTTAATCGATACGGGTGTGGTGTCGTCAATAAACGTCTTTCCCATGCTGCGGTGCGTGAATTTTCTATATTTGTCGATGTTGACATGTAAACAGAGGCTATCCACGTGGACACGTGCTCGTTGCTCATTGGTAAAAAATATGCCCTGTTGAGGAACCAACCTGGTGAGTCAAAACGCGCGAAAGAGCGTGTGTCAGGCGTGTGACGATTATGAAAAGCAGCACAGGTTCTACAGGAAATGGAGCTCGGCGCCGATTTCAACGAAATCGCCTACATTTCTGATTTCAAAATGTTGACGTTTGCCAGTGAAACTTCGATATACGCGCGAACTGCTGAAATAAATTGTAATTATTTGATAACACTGTCTGGTTTGCTGTACGCAATTTAAACGTGCTGAAGTGAAATAAAACTTTGGTAGTATTCCAGTTAACTGGCGTAAATTATTAGGGTTGATTGAAATCATATGTATGTATTAATAAGTCTAATCCACGAGGTACGAACCAACTAACCAACCAACTAACCTACCAACCATACTACCTACCAACCAACCAATCGCCAGGAATGACATGCATCTATCACTGCCAATCTATTGACATCTCTGTGTATAGCTGTCACGACAGAAATGAGTTGTTTCTTGTATCACCAACCAAAACACAGTTCTCACACGCCACGCAGTGGACTGATTGGTGGCACTGGCAGTTGGGACTTGAGCAGGAATTCCCTGATACCAGCTGGCACACCCTTCACCAAAGCCTCTGCATTATCCAGGGCAGTCGGGCGTAGTGCAATCGGGCTTGGGCGGTGGCGTCGTCTTCTTCGGTGGTGGCGTCGTCGTTGCCGTTGCTTTAGACATATTCTCCTCAGTTACTCGGGCTCGCCAATGTAATCGATCTGCCTTGTGTATTACACTACACTATGCCTTCGAACCTATGCAAGTTCAGCTCTCCAGCATAACGTAGTCAATACCGACAAACACAAACGATTCTGGCACCACAGCGTGGGAGAGAAGTTTATTTGGCGACAGCACAGCCGCAGCGACCAAACATGCATCTAGGCATTCAATTATGATGATCTCTAATGCTAAGCCTGAGGTAATACGAGTTTATATAGTTATTGTAGAATGCGTTAGCACTATCATAGTTACTGTGATATGACATTATTAGTGAATTATACTTAGGTGCGTTTCAGTAATGGCAATTACAATGACACACCGAATGGCTACATTGACTGGGTGACATCCGATCATCCGTAGGACGGGCCCATTAAACTAGTCCTTAAATCATCTTAATGACTTCAGTCATACGTAGATGTTCGGTTATCTGGGGAAGTGACGACTAGGTTACTCACATTTATTCTCACACAACTGTATTCACATTAATACGACTGCCCACTCTCAATAATGTATCCGGTTGTCCTTAGTCTTATTTCCTGATAATGACTACAACAATAATGATTAATATTTCCAGTTGCCCTTCACCTTTCGTCTACCTGATTTTATCGCATTTATTTCCATACCGATGTATACCGTTAATTAATATCAACTTGTATAAATTGATATTAATTAATGGTAGAAACTATAACAGTGTCTAACCTTATCAATACAGCATACTCACTATAACTGTTTCTAACCTTAAGCAATCGAATATATAAACGTCATTTAATTAAACACGGTGGATGTACGTTACATTGAAGAATAATCTAATCGTCCCTTCCTCCGGATGACCTGATGTCAACCAATGAAGGCAGCAATTTAACGAGATTGCCACCTAGAGATTCAACTCTAGATAGCAGGTGGAATAGGAAGCCCTTTGGCCTATCGAAAGCCCAACTTATCTATCTAAGTATACCCTACCCGTCTGAGGTATATGTAGCCGTTTGCATGATAATGCCTCAAACATGGTGTATCTGTGAGGCATTCCGACGAAATCAGTCAGATGTCGCAGATTCCCATTACGCTGCACGAGTCAATTAATAAATAATTGTCACTGGTAGAAAGAACCCAGCTTATCATATTTTGTCTTTATGGCTGCAAATTTTGTTCATTTTAGACTGGACACTATTGCAATATATCTATTTTTTTACAATGGACAATGAATGTTTTTTCATTCAAATGAAGCTGTGTGACCTGCTGTTGGTCATTAGTGTGGGCCAGAAAAAAACATCCAGTCATTTCTTTAGAGCTATATATTATGTTTTAAAGTACTGTTGACGTCATTAATGGACACAATCGCCATGTTCTCTACAAACTTCAAGCCATAATGTACTGAAATATTTAGAAAATGTGGAATGAATGATGTATGGATGCATGTGTAACTGAAATCTTTTAAATTTGGAGGATTCTATATGATTCGTCCATAAATGTGTAACCATGTGACCAATGATGTCAATAAACTATACGAATACTACTACTTCGTCTGATAATCAATTAGTTGTTTGACCATTGTCGCCGAGAGGGACCCACCCCTCAGTTCCCCCTCTATGGGAGTATTGCCGGTGTAATGAAATACACATCTGGACAATCTAATATAGTTTCCCGAGGTACAGAGGTTGTACATGTGATTGAAATTTTCATTTCTGGCTCTCAAGTTGAGTATCCACTGTTGCAGCACGCAATTGAGCAGCCTGTTGAGATACATGTCCAACTTCACATCTTCGCAGCAGACGATTACAATACTTTAATACCACTACCATCACCACGAGAATAAAAGTGTGTGGTGTATTCACAAATACTGCAGTTAACCATGTTAACTGGTAGTCCAGAGCTTTTCGGGGTTATCAGCAGAGTGGCTGCGAGTGGGGCGGAGATGGCTGTGTGCGATTGCCATAATTTCTCTCTACCGGCCTCCCTCCCCCTATCTGATCCCCTGCGTTTCTTTATTAGCATCATCACACAGTTACGTGGTACAGCCATCCATCTAACCAGCAGCTAACTATGGCCCATATCCATCCATATCCATTTTCACCCTGAGTAATTAAAGTCGTGATGTGGTTTCTCAGTAAAGTTGTCATGTTCGGTGGGAAATTCTGGTTGACCCTTTTTTTTTTGTGCGAAGCAGATTTTCTCACCGAACACACAGTACCGGTATTCAGTAAACAAAAAAATACATGTACTGTGAACCAGGTGTTTGCACTGCACCACTTTACTCAGGGTGATTTTAGCGGGCTTGAGCCGGCTTCTCAGTACATGTGGTGCTGCCACCTGTAGAATGAAACCCAAATGGTATCGGCGCAAACAACGGAATATACATTGAAAATGTAATAGGTCGATTGTTGTTGTCAAGAACTTCTGTGAAAAATAAATAAATCATTTTGTTTTAAATTTTCTTCATTCTTCTTGAATCTTCGTGTGTGTGATCATTGATATAGCAATCGCCCATCCTTCATTGCTCAAGGAACTCGAATAGCGTGCATACAGCACAGCGCAAAACTACCACGTGCGTTTGTTTACGTTTGTTAGCTTCCTCGCCGCTTGGTGCGCTACGGTCGCTGAAATAACGCAAAACCGAGTGCCGCTTCTTTACATTTTACACTCTTTGATTCTATGCCGAGTGATCATTACCTTCGTTTTCCAGATTTGTTGTTTTATATCATTCACATTTTGTTTTGCGTAGTTTGGTTTAGTGGTAAATTTATACTAAATTAGCTTATTTCTTTTATTAGTCTGATTTCCTACTTCATTGCGTTAATAACAGGTTTTTCCGTTGGTCGAACCACGAGGGAACAAATAAGGTCACTGCGTCGCCATTTTGTTTCCCGCATCCTTTCTTCGAGGTTTGTAATAATTATGGCTACAAGCCGGGAATTGGTGTGGATCGTTGGCGATTCCCACGTATTCTGGCTCAGGCGATTTATGGCGTCGACATATGTAAGATTTTCCGGTTCTTTGTTAGAATGTCGCCTTTCATGGGTACCGTGAAGGGACTGTTCCCCGCAGCCGAGCCACTGGTGGCATAATCTCGCATATCCGACTGTCTGTCGCCTGCGGAACTACGCCGAGAAGATAGTCTGGCTTTTGAATATTTATCCGCGTTATCTATACAATGCTCCCATATATATTTTTTATAAACAACTGCAAATTTGTATTTCTATTTATTTTGTGTTAATATAAGTTAAATTTTGAATAATTTTTATAATACAGCATTATTTGATAAAAAGGTACCCTTATTTAATTTGTATGCTATCCGTTTGGGGCTAGACAATGCTGCCACCTCACGGATACTGTTTACTCCTGCCGTAATTCTTATTTTATAAACAACTGTAAATTTGAATTTTTACTTACTTTTGTGTTAATATAATTTAATGTTGGATACTTTTTTATGGTATCATTATCTTGTAAAAGGATATGGTTATTTTATTTTTTATTTCATGGTTGGCCTGAGAGCCATATATGTGCTGCCACCTCACGGAGCCTGGGTACCCGAGGCTAGTGGTGGCAGGGAGGCCGACGTCGAGCGACGCCTCGACGCTACTGAACTATTGCGACGCGAGCTGCGTGAAATGAAAACAGTAATTCAATCGCTAGTTTCTAGTGTTTCTAGTGCCTCGACCAGCCAACAGGGTGCGCAACATGTTGCTTCGACGAGTCGCCTGGGAGCAGCCCCGCCTGGTACATCGACCGTCTCATCGGGACTTCCGGCAGGCGAGACGTGATACGGGATGCGCCAGCCGCATAAATTCGTCTATCTGCCAACGGGATAATCTGTCAGCCAAAGAGTTGTCACAAGCTGGTGTATGACAAGCTGTAAAGTCAATATTGCGACACGATAAAGCCTCCACATTAATGACGTCAAAAGTACTTTAAAACATAATATATAGCTCTAAAGAAATGACTGGATGTTTTTTTCTGGCCCACACTAATGACCAACAGCAGGTCACACAGCTTCATTTGAATGAAAAAACATTCATTGTCCATTGTAAAAAAATAGATATATTGCAATAGTGTCCAGTCTAAAATGAACAAAATTTGCAGCCATAAAGACAAAATATGATAAGCTGGGTTCTTTCTACCAGTGACAATTATTTATTAATTGACTCGTGCAGCGTAATGGGAATCTGCGACATCTGACTGATTTCGTCGGAATGCCTCACAGATACACCATGTTTGAGGCATTATCATGCAAACGGCTACATATACCTCAGACGGGTAGGGTATACTTAGATAGATAAGTTGGGCTTTCGATAGGCCAAAGGGCTTCCTATTCCACCTGCTATCTAGAGTTGAATCTCTAGGTGGCAATCTCGTTAAATTGCTGCCTTCATTGGTTGACATCAGGTCATCCGGAGGAAGGGACGATTAGATTATTCTTCAATGTAACGTACATCCACCGTGTTTAATTAAATGACGTTTATATATTCGATTGCTTAAGGTTAGAAACCGTTATAGTGAGTATGCTGTATTGATAAGGTTAGACACTGTTATAGTTTCTACCATTAATTAATATCAATTTATACAAGTTGATATTAATTAACGGTATACATCGGTATGGAAATAAATGCGATAAAATCAGGTAGACGAAAGGTGAAGGGCAACTGGAAATATTAATCATTATTGTTGTAGTCATTATCAGGAAATAAGACTAAGGACAAGCGGATACATGTTTGAGAGTGGGCAGTCGTATTAATGTGAATACAGTTGTGTGAGAATAAATGTGAGTAACCTAGTCGTCACTTCCCCAGATAACCGAACATCTACGTATGACTGAAGTCATTAAGATGATTTAAGGACTAGTTTAATGGGCCCGTCCTACGGATGACCGGATGTCACCCAGTCAATGTAGCCATTCGGTGTGTCATTGTAATTGCCATTACTGAAACGCACCTAAGTATAATTCACTAATAATGTCATATCACAGTAACTATGATAGTGCTAACGCATTCTACAATAACTATATAAACTCGTATTACCTCAGGCTTAGCATTAGAGATCATCATAATTGAATGCCTAGATGCATGTTTGGTCGCTGCGGCTGTGCTGTCGCCAAATAAACTTCTCTCCCACGCTGTGGTGCCCGAATCGTTTGTGTTTGTCGGTATTGACTGCGTTATGCTGAAGAACTGAACTTGCATAGGTTCGAAGGCATAGTGTAGTGTAATGTACAAGGCAGATCGATTACATTGGCGAGCCCGAGTAACTGAGGAGAATATGTCTAAAGCAACGGCAACGACGACGCCACCACCGAAGAAGACGACGCCACCGCCCAAGCACGACTGCACTACGCCCGACTGCCCTGGATAATGCAGAGGCTTTGGTGAAGGGTGTGCCAGCTGGTATCAGGGAATTCCTGCTCAAGTCACAACTGCCAGTGCCACCAATCAGTCCACTGCGTGGCGTGTGAGAACTGTGTTTTGGTTGGTGATACAAGAAACAACTCATTTCTGTCGTGACAGCTATACACAGAGACGTCAATAGATTGGCAGTGATAGATGCATGTCATTCCTGGCGATTGGTTGGTTGGTAGGTAGTATGGTTGGTAGGTTGGTTGGTTGGTTAGTTGATTCGTACCTCGTGGATTAGACTTATTAAACTGTGTACAATTTACATTGTTACGTACAAAATAAAACAAATTGTTATCGACTATGGCGATTGCCAAGAGTTGTGTTATCAATTACATACATATGATTTCAATCAACCCTAATAATTTACGCCAGTTAACTGGAATACTACCAAAGTTTTATTTCACTTCAGCACGTTTAAATTGCGTACAGCAAACCAGACAGTGTTATCCAATAATTACAATTTATTTCAGCAGTTCGCGCGTATATCGAAGTTTCACTGGCAAACGTCAACATTTTGAAATCAGAAATGTAGGCGATTTCGTTGAAATCGGCGCCGAGCTCCATTTCCTGTAGAACCTGTGCTGCTTTTCATAATCGTCACACGCCTGACACACGCTCTTTCGCGCGTTTTGACTCACCAGGTTGGTTCCTCAACAGGGCATATTTTTTACCAATGAGCAACGAGCACGTGTCCACGTGGACAGCCTCTGTTTACATGGTACACATGACAATGTTTCCACGTTGTTTTGCTTGTGTTTATATTATTGTATACGTGTTGGATAGAGGTCAACAAAATGACCTGACCATGAATACAATTATTACTGATGGTCAGATTTACCATAAATATGGACTGTCCACGTGGACACATGCCCGTTGCTCATCATTTTAAAAAACCCGCCAAAATCCGTATCGGATACGGGTAAACCATATCATGAGACAGGTCTGTACCACGTGTTCACCATCATTGCGCCTGGGTTTATTCGCCGACATAGATTTATCGCTCAATTGTAATTATATTGTATAACGTCTGTGGGACTGTGAAGAGGAGCTCTGTCATCCCTAAGATCGTATTGTAAGCAATCTGCCTTATTTATTCGGTTACACTCTGCCTTAGAATTTATGCAAGTTAAGCTATCTAGCATAGCGCAGTCAACATCGACAAATATAGAAAATTCACGCACCGCAGCATGGGAAAGACGTTTATTGACGACACCACACCCGTATCGATTAAGAACACATATGTGCATTCAATTATGATGATATATAAATCTAAGGTAATATCAGTTTATGTAGTTATTGTGAAAATGCGTTGGCAGTATTAAGGTTCTTGTGACATGACATTATTAGTGAATTAAAGCTAGGTGCGTTTCAGTAATGGCAAAAAAATGATACACTGAATTGCTGCCTCAATTGGTTGACATCCGTTCATCCGGAGGAAGGGACAACTAGATTAATCTTTACTGTAACGTACATCCACCGTGTTTAATTAAATGATGCTTATATATTGGATTGTTTAAAGTTACAAACAGCTGTAGTGAGTATGCTGTATTGATACGGTTAGAAACTGTTATAGTGAGTATGCAATGATATTAATTAATGGTAGAAATCGATGTGGAAATAGATAGGATACAATCAGGTAGACGAGAGGTGAAGGGCAACCAGAAATATTAATAATTATTGTTGTAGTCATTGTCAGGAAATGAGGTAAAGGACAACCGGATACATTACTGAGAGTTGGCAGTCGTAATAATGTGAATAAAGCCGTGTGAGAATAGATGTGATTAATCTAATCGTCCTTCCCCCGGATAACCGGACATCTACTATGACAGAAGTCATTAAGATGATTTAAGGACTCCTTTAATGGGCCCTTCATCCGGATGACCGACTGTCACTCAGTCAAGGCGGCAATTCAGTGTATCATTGTAATTGCCATTACTGAAACGCACCTAAGTATAATTCACTAATAATGTCATATCACAGGAACGTTGATACTGTTAACGCATTTTCACAATTACTATATAAACTCGTATTACCTAAGACTTAGATATCTTCATAATTGAATGCCTACATGTATGTTTGAACGTTGCGGGTGTGCCGTCGCCAAATACCTTTCTCTCCCACGTTGTGGTACCTTAATTGTCTGTGTTTATCGATATTGACTGCGCTATGCTGAAGAGTTGAACTTGCATAGTGTAGTCTAATATATAAAGCAGATCGGTTACATTGGCGAGCAACATTGTATGTCCAAAGTAACGGCGACGACGACGCCACCACCGAAGAAGACGACGCCACCGTCCAAGTCCGACTGCCCTGCGGAATGCAGAGGCTTTGGTAAAGGGTGCGCCAGCTGGTATCGGGGAATTCCTGCTCAAGTCTCAACTGCCAGTGCCACCAATGAGTCCACTGCTTGGCGTGAGAGAACTGTCTTTGGTTGGTGGCACATTGAATGTGTCTCAAGAAACAACTCATTTATGTTGCGACAGCTATCCGACCCACCGACCCACCGACCCACCGACCCACCGACCCACCGACCCACCGACCCACCGACCCACCGACCCACCGACCCACCGACCCATTCTTCTATCCAACCAACCATTCACCCATCCATCAAACCATAGATCCGTCAATTCATACATTCATTCACTCATTCATTTACTAATCCATCTATCCATGCGCCAATCCATCTATATGCCCGACCCATGCATCCACCTAAAAACCCACCCACCCATGTAAAAATCTCGCCCACACACATAATCCGCCTAGATATAATACCGACCCTACCGCTAAACGCTAGGAAGCAGGGACGCCGGGACGCCGGGACGCCGGGACGCCGGGACGCCGGGACGCCGGGACGCGGGGACGCCGGGACGCGGGG
>OZ024865.1:3422500-3447500 GCA_964017155.1 Oasisia sp. SBJ-2009 | reverse complement strand
GAATTCCCAGTGCTTTAAGCCGCCAGTCACCAGTAGCCCTCCGTCAACCTGACAGACGCTGTACATATTCGCGACAGACTCCGACTTCCAGTTCCAACACCACAACGAATCTCTGCTGCTGTGTCCTTCCAACCGCTCTTCTCTACCCCAGTCTCCATCCTCCCACCAACTAACAGGATCTCGACGACATTTCAAGAAGATGGTGAATGTCACCGTGGGGTTGATATCGTGTTGGTTCACTGCTTCATGTAGATATTCAAATCACTTGGTCTTGAAAATGTCAACGTTGTCCTCAATGTGCTGAGAGTAGCTGGGCGAACAATACGGCATGCGTAGTGCGTACGTGTCCAGTGATGGTTTCCAAGGACGACTTCCTGTTGTCGACATCGTATTGGACCCAGCCCAGCACCGCTTCGAAGACGACGTCCTCGTTTTCAACATTGACATCGTCATCTTTGATTAGTTCGATCAGTTCTGCACATGTTACCTCCTTGAACCCATCCGTAAATGAGACGAAGTTGAAGCTGGAAAGAATTAATCATAATTAAGCTTCAGGGTTACCAGTCAATGTATAAACATAGCAGCGAATTGATAGACATAGAAACAGTTGTCCTGTCCAACTTTTAAACGAGTCACAGGCCGCCTTCAGAGTATCCAGCTGCAAGAAGTCGCACGCCTTCACCAAACTCTCTACGTTGTCGATGGTCAGCTTAAACTCACCGGCGTAAATATAGTCGATGATGTCCACCATTATTCATTATATATATTATATATATATATATATATATATATATGCATTCTTTTGTTTGTGTGTATATATATACAAATATATATACATATATATATATATAATATATGTATATATACATATAATATGAATAGTGTGTGTGTTCGTGTGTGTGCGTGCTTGCGTGCGTGCGTGTGTATGTGTGAAATATAGAGGTGTCACGTGTGTTTGTAGTTTATTTAAGTCATGTGTGAGTGTACATTTCTACCAAGATATTGTGACTGACAACAATTGTTTCTTGCACAAAGCCCTGCTGTGGACTGTATTGTGATAAAATGCGAAACAAGTTTACAATCATAAAACAAGCAAAACTTTGTTTATTTTTCAACAAAAACAATATTCTGGTCCAATTTTACAAGTTGACTATAACAAAAGCACACATGTAGTTACACTGTTAAACAACAAAGTAAGCATGTTTAAAAACATTTACTGTAACAGCTTCGTTATATCATACCAAAATAGGTATCTCCACAGAACAGCACATCAACCGGATAAGTTACGTCACCATGTAAATGGCGTCATGTAGACAGCAACAGGGAAAATAGTTTATAACACCCGACAACAATTTAAAATTCATGGATGGCATGATTTGTAAAACAAATTGTATAACACCCTTTATGGCACAATGTTACCGACTCCATAATTGTACATAAACACTTACTTACCAATTGAACAGCGCTACTACTTATTTTCAGTCATCACAGTAGCATGTTACACACCAGTAATGTACACACAATAATGACACACACGCGGCTGCCAATGAGACAACACTTCGCAATCAAGAGATACCATAAAACATATTTTAAATGCATGATCAGACTATGATTGCACATATCAGAACAATTCACTGAACCCTGCGCCAACAAAAATGCTCTCCAGAATATGTCACACCCCACCGTCTTTCATTTGGTGACAGATGTTTATTTTGCCAAGTATGCAAGAAGACTGTGTTTCTTGTCCCTAATTCACTTGGTTCTTGATTATATACTACTGAAAAATAAACTGTTTGTGTTTTCCTTCTGCATAGACATTTCAGGCTAAGATTGCAGGAAGAATTACTGGCTAATTATCTCAATTCATGGTTTATCACAGAGCATGCAACACTACTACGAATAAGCCAGCCAGAGAATGTAAGACATGGCGGCCATCTTTGTTCTGAACAGGAAATAAATCTAATGAAATATTACTGACCTTCCTCGTTTGTTCAAAACATTTAGACATGACTACTGTATTTTTACTAACCCATTCCACTTATTGTGTATTCTATATTGATATTATATTTTTATTTTCAAGTCAATATGCAATGTTATACATCCTGTATATATGACATAACTGTGTTCATCCGTGCAAGCAATAACCTTGGTAGTGCCATCTCTACAATTCCTCGAAAAAGTTCAATAGATGTTGCTATCATATGTTCATTTGAACTACAATGGTCCTTTAGGGTTTATTGTTGTGAATCTTCATTTCAACGGCATTGCCCCTTTCATATTCACTGCAGATGTCATTACTATCAAACTTCAACACAATTTTTCACTCCCACTTCAATGACACTTTCCTGTTATTGTTTTGACACATGAGCATTTACTTGGATATGCATTAGTACATGTCCTGAATACTGGTATTAAACGCAAAGCAATATAAATCTGTCTTTTAGCTACACTACACCACAGAAACATTATGGTTTCAGGTTATATTCACATTTGAAAGTGAGGGATAACATCAACAGTTGAAACAGGCTACAGTCACCATAGCATTAGCAGTTGACAGATACAGTGAAAACTGCAGAAAGTGTTACCATAACAGGATAAACAGCACTTATTGTAGGAAGTACACATGACACCAGAAACAATCGTGCATCAACATGAATTAAGATGTGAGCAAATAGGGAGTTCAAATCAAATCAATTCAATCACATCATAAAGTATAGAGCAAACATACAAAATGGCCACAACAAACTGGAATCTGCAGATGACATTGTATGCACTGGATGGATTATGAAGACGACAAATTCTTTAATAATTTGGTTATCTGACAATCCAAATAAATAATCACATGACCCGCCCACGTCCTATTTATTATGTATTTGAATTTATTATAATATTTGACAGCCTCTAACACACTGGGTTGACCTTGTCACCTAGTTGGAATATGATGACACTTCCAAAGTGTCTCTGATGCATCCTTGTCTATGCACATTGATAGTTCCTTCTCAGACGGAGCCTGTGAGCCGGACCTTGTTTTCTTCAGCTGGAAGAAGGTCTCCTGCCCGAGGACTGAGCATCCATACACACTTGTGTTGTGGTTTCTGTGGGAGAAAATGTTATTAAAAACATTTCATGAACTTATTTCATTCATTGTGAAGTTATTTATTTAAACAGAATTGTGTGAACACTATAAATATATACAAAATAAAACTGGGTTTGTTTAAATGGCCAACAGAAATTAGTTTGGGCTTCACACTGACTGGGCAAATTGCCAAATAGAATTGTCTAGCAAATTGTTAGCCTTATTAATTAATTGGTGATATGTTTTAACATAGTCAGTTAAGTCAACACTGTCAACATATAAACATGTAGAAATGTTAGCATAACATAGTAATTTTAACTATTTGTTTTATTTTAAACATATCTTTTAGATGTATACTAATTATTTAATTAATTTATTATCTGAACATAATAATGTTGCACCAACAAACATGCACATCATAGTGAAAATCTTTGCTTTTTCACAAACTTCTTTGAAATTAGACAAGAGGTAAATTTTATTTGAGAAGGTATCTTTCATGACATGTTCATTTGATGTGTAACAAAAAACAGATAGTATTTGAATTTCTTTGCAAATTCTTTAAAATAAATATAATTATATTTCTGTTCATTTTTTGTACACTTAAATTTGCACACAACTTAAACACTTTCCAAAACCCAGTTTTACCCACTAAACTCTGATAAATCCAGAATATCCTTTAACTCTGGAAATCATACAAAATTCCTAGTGATGTTAAAAATACCATAATATGTGTACTAGTATCATTGTATTGCAGGTATATTTTTAATAATGTATTGTGAATGTTATTATGTATTTTTAAACATGGATTTGTAGCATCTTTACATATAAAATGACTTCAGCTACGCACTTCATCACACCAGAGTAGATAAATGATGATATGCTGCATACGCAGAATAAACTATCATTCAGAAACATACCTTAGTGTCACTTCTCTGAGGGTCTCGGATGTGTGGAACTCTTCATGCAGGAGGATGGCAGTATCGCAGAATTGACTTTCGAGGGCAGACATTGGATGTTGCACATCTGTGGGCATTGCAATCTTTCCTGTAAAAAAAATATCAGTAACAGTTGGTTTACAACACATATTAAATAGGATGGGTTGACAGTATTACTAACAGTTGTTCCAAATAATTACAGGATTGTGGTTACATAATAATTATGCTGAAAACTGTTTTCTGCACAAGAACTCATGTTGGTGATCAACTTGAAAATGAGAGATTATATAACACTAAATGCATGTTGAATTCATGTAAAATTAACTAATATTATGATAAGCTCACGAAAAACAATTCTATTCACGGCTACACTACTTACAAATGTGAACTTTGGTCCAGTTATTTCAAAATATTGGTGAAGAGCAAATATATATATATATATATATATATATATATATATATATATATATATAATATATATATCCCATTAATTCTAGAACTGACCTGACAGTTGATCGGTGAAGGTGTCGTATGTCAGATAGTTGTAGGTGCTGTCATCCGCCTACAAGAGACAAAAGCAGTCAACACTGAACTGTTCACTTCATACACGGGCATTTTGCCGGACCGTAAAATCAATCAGCAGTGTCCTCTGTAATATGGAGAAGGATATTTGCATTTTACGAAAAACTCAAAAATTTTACAACTGCTTTTGTTTAATGGTGAATTTTCCTTAAGAACTCTTTATCTTAGTGGATCAGTCCCAGGGCTCCTTAGATGATCATCTGGAGTCAGACCACATTTGCATTTTCCATAGGCGACCATTATGACATTTCCTTCATTTCCTACTAATCTTAATGAGATCTGTTATTGAAAATTTCACAGCATATTTACCTTACACAAACAGAGGTTCAGGGAAACATTTGTGAACTTTTAATACCTCAGGCTCCCACAAACTTCTTTCTAACCTTACACCCCTCCATTTCTGCTTGAACCACCCACAGATTGTCCCTGATTACATCGCCAAGCAAAATGACAACTGTATTAATACGCAGAAATGCACCGACTGACAGCTGTCATAATTTCACAGCTCTGATGCCACACTGCACAAAAATATCATTTCTACTCACTCCACACTACATATGTGCTCACAGAAATTCAGACAACCTGCATAATGTTGCTTTTATAGGGCACTCTCTGGTCTTATTGTGGTATTACATCATTTTGCTGTAACATTAGCCAGTGGTTATGATGACCAAGAGCTACAAACTGACTGGACTCAGCTACCTGTGGGGAAGTCTCTCTTCCCTTCATGCTCTGTTTAATGCTGTAGTCCAGTCCGGTCAGTTGCGGGGTCACAGCTCTCCACTGCAACCACCAAACATTACTTCAAACTCACTTCTAATGTTTAGTCATCATAATTTTATACTTTAGTCGTTATATCACACATGTATTTATTATTTGAAAATGTATTGTACACTGTAGTTGTATCACACATGTATTTGTTATTTGAAAATGTATTGTAGTTGTATCACACATGTATTTGTTATTTGAAAATGTATTGTAGTTGTATCACACATGTATTTGTTATTTGAAAATGTATTGTAGTTGTATCAGACATGTATTTGTTATTTGAAAATGTATTGTAGTTGTATCACACATGTATTTGTTATTTGAAAATGTATTATAGTTGTATCACACATGTATTTGTTATTTGAAAATGTATTGTAGTTGTATCAGACATGTATTTGTTATTTGAAAATGTATTGTAGTTGTATCACACATGTATTTGTTATTTGAAAATGTATTGTAGTTGTATCACACATGTATTTATTATTTGAAAATGTATTGTAGTCAATACTACCTATTCAGTAACTAATACATAACTGTACAGTTGTCTGTATCTACAACTACTTAATTGTTACTACATTGATCTATAATATCATTTACATTAATATTACTTTTAATTAACTTTTAATCCCGCTAGTTCAGCTCTCTACAACAATGTACCACCTATATGTATTTATTTATATTTATTTATATATTTTACTTGTATTATTATCTTAATAGCTAAGTTACGTGTTATATTTTATCAAATATTATACTGTAAACACTTCTGAACAGAGGATTACTTTGGATTTTAGTTTATAAATAAAGCTATTATTATTAAGTTATTATTATATCCAGTTTAGCTTGATTCATCTACGACAGCTGCTGCACGTTCAAAATATCACACCACAATAACCTGTAACATAGTGATAGAGGGCTAGAAGTCCAGCCTCTCATTTGAGAAAACCCCAGTTTGAACCCTGGCTGCCGTATCAAATCATGGACAAGTTTTTTCACTCGCCATTGCTCCAGTTCACTGAGAATGAGTACCTGGCTATAGACACTGGCAAACATTTGTATATGAGTAGTCTTCATGCATTAATTGCAGTGTGGCTGGATGCTTCCCAGAGAAGTCAAGATGGTGTACAATTGAACAGGTCTGCCAGGGAGTATAGTGTAAAGCCATTTGAGCAATTCCTAGTATAGGATACTGTGCTGCATAAGATGATTATTTCTTTAAAGTATATATATACATACATATATAAATATAAAAATTATATACACTGCATTTTTCAATGAATTCAGTGAAATCTACGCAAATTAGAATATAATAATAATAATTGTAAAACTTCTATAGAGAATATATCCTTAAAAACTTCAGAGGCACAACAAAAATCATTTGACTAGTCATACACGAGGACAGACAAAAGTTCCCATTGGAGCATGGAAGCACCGAAAATGTATGGTGGCAAAGCAATTTCAAACAAATATGTTTTGCGTTTTTTATGAAAGGTGTCATTAGTTTCAGAAGATATAATCATAATAGGGAGTCGATTCCAAATTGTTGGTGCAGGGTCCTTGAGATATCAGAGAAATGTAGCAGATTAACTAAGTATGTCAGTTGTTAAGTAGAAAGATTACGGTATGTAACAGTAGCCAATTTAAATATAATTTGGTATATACAACGGAAAGTCAACATGTTATTGAGTAAGGTATTCGCGAATCAACCAGACAATGAAACTATTACATTGAATTAAGCACGCACCAAATCAGTGACCATTTCCTCATGTGTTGCGACGCCATCCTCCATCAACAGCAGAAGCATCAAGTCTGAGTGGACCTGGACAAACAGGTCAACATTGACCATCTCACGCAGCGGTCTATCACTCTGGACATCTGGCGGACTGACCACATCACTTGGTCTGGCCGTGTCACCATCTTTGACCTGGTTATCAACTGCTTCTGTAAGTGTGTCAATCTTGCCACCATGCAACACACTGGGACAACACATTTCAGTTTCAGTTTCAGTTTCGCCAACACATCTTTTGTCACTGTCACCATGTGATGGCCCAAGATCACAGCTGTCAATTGTCTCTACATTGTCAGGCAATATATCCCGTTGGAGTCTGTCTTCTTCATCTGCAATTGGTTGTCTGCTACGTGACACTCCAGTGTCACTGTTGTCAACTCTTTCTGCATCTGCATCTGCATCTGCATGGTTGTCACCAGGTGAGATTTCTGAAGGAGATTTGTCATTGTCACCAAATGGACACGTGTCATCTGTCTCACAGATTCGTTTAGCTGTGTCACCATGAGTGACACAGGGACATGGACCACTACTAGTGACCACAGTGTCGTAGTCACCATCTTGTTCAACCGAGATGCTTTTCTGTGTTTCATCACAACTATGTTTGGCACAAATAACATCATCAACATCTTTCTCTTTGTGGGTTTCATCTACAAAAACATGCAATCCACTTTGCACACATTTCACCAAAGCACCCTTGTTTTCAGTTTGTACAACTTGTTTGTCACTGTTAATCTCGTCGTGGACTATTTCTAATCTGACAAGTTCACTTTCAGTTGCCCTACATGCATGTTCACTTTCAGTTTTAACATCAGTTTCACTGGTTGCTTTACATGCATGTTCACTTTCAGTTTTAATGTCAGTTTCACCGGTTGCTTTACATGCATGTCCACTTTCTGTTTCAACATCTAATGCGACTGAAACTTTCACTTCACCATGGGTGCTACTGTCAACAACGTCGTCACTTGCTGTCTTACATGCAAGTCTACTTTCAGTCTCAATATCTAGCATGATTACAACATTATGTTTCACATCATCCTGGTTTCTACTAGCAACATTCCCACTTTCTGTTTTATTTGCATGTTCATTGTTAGTTGTAGCATCCGTGATCATTGCTTCATGTGTTGCTTCATGCGTTGATTCATGTTCCTGTTCACCACGGCTACTAACTACATCATTGCCACTTTCTCTCTTACTGCAATGTTCACTTTCGCTTTCAACATCTACTCCGATCATCGCTTCATGTTTTACACCAACAACAGCTTCACTATCATGGCTTCCCTGTCTAATTTCAACTCGTGTCTTTGCACTTTCACTTTCATCCCCTACAGTTACACCTTTCCTACCTTCATGTTTCATTCCTGGAGATTTCTCTTCAGATGTCACACTTTCGTTTTCATGACCA
Source organism: Oasisia sp. SBJ-2009 (assembly GCA_964017155.1). Lineage (NCBI taxonomy): Eukaryota > Metazoa > Annelida > Polychaeta > Sabellida > Siboglinidae > Oasisia > Oasisia sp. SBJ-2009. The sequence continues at coordinate 3,438,951 of OZ024865.1, read as the reverse complement.
TCAGTTTCACTTTCACCTGCTGGAGTCTCAGCAGGAATCTTGACAGCATCTGACGATATGTAGGATTCATCTGTCACATGATCTTTATCTGCCACGTTCTTAACTTGAACAAGTTCAGCAGCACTACGACACGTAGCCTCGGAACCATGACCTTGACCCTCGGCAGTGACATCGAAAAGACAGCGATCAGGTACAACATCAGTGAGATCTAAATCAGAGGTGGAATTCTCCGACTGATCAACAGCCTTCACACTGGGACTGCTATCCTCTAAGACACCAGAATCATTCTGCGTCGATTCGAAATCAGATTTATACCGCATGACCGAATCACTTCTGTATATGTCATCATGAAGCACCGGCTGGGTTTCCATGTTCAACTTGTCATAATCCATGTCATAGCTGATGTCATACGGTAATTTACCAATCTCTTCTGGCAATCGCAGGCAATCATCAGTGAAGGCTGTGTGAGATCTGTCCTTGTCCATGTTACGCCTTCGAGAGTACTGTCCGACATTTGATATAAACTCGCTTTCTCTGCAAGATTCTTGAGGAGCTCTGCAATTACACTGGGCATCCACGTCACTTGATTCAATCACTGTTATTTCGCTCTCAACTGTGTCATCTCCAATGGCACAGCAATTGGGTAGATGATGTGGCGGCTGTTTCAGATGATTTACATTCATTCCATGTGTAGTTTTCATTGCAGGCTGTAGGTCTACATTGGCGGTGTGATCATGTCGAACGCAAGTGGTCAGTTGTGCCCCATCAATGCCAGACCAACATGTACATTCATTGTGTACAATGGCTTCAGTCTGAAACCAGGCACCAACACAATCCTCCTCTGAAGTTGTGTCAGGCGACATACTCGGCACAGAATTCTGTCTCGTGGAAACAAGCTCTGACGTTGATACCATCGGATTGGTTGTGGAACTATGGGCTTGCCTGTCACTTCTGAGTGTCGGTTTGGTGTTGATGGTTGTGGAACTATGGGCTTGCCTGGCACTTCTGAGTGTCGGTTTGGTTTTGATGGTTGTGGAACGGTGAGTTGGTCTGACATTTGGACCATATTTGTTGGCATCACGGGTGTGTCTGTGAGGAGGCCTGATTGAAGATGGACATAACAGCTTCGTCTGTTCTTGTGTTAAGTACACGGAGAGAAGGCAGACACCATGAGGCAAGTCAAACGCTGAAACACAGCATGTGGGGCAGTTACAAAGGCATAGCTGTATATATATATATACATATACATGTACATGTACATGTACATGTACATGTACATGTACATGTAAGATAAGATAAGATAAGATAGCTTTATTGCCATGTGTTCACATTGTAGTTACAATAAAAACATTGGAATGTGTAATGATATTGGTCGTCGTAATAGTACATTCACATGACAATACATTCACATGCACCAAACAATGATGTTAAAATATACTACTACATTAAATAAAATAAATAAGAACAATCACATAAAAAGGTCCGAATAAAAAATTGCTCATGATAACATCGATAAATAATTGATACGATCTAGTAGAAATATAGTAGCTTAAAATGTAAAATGTGAAATAAAAAAATAAAAATATAAAATATAATAAATTATGATAAAATATACATACTAAAACTCATCGGAAAGTGGACTATGTGTTTGCTGCGGGTGGGAGAAAATCACTTCTGTTTTGACAGGGCTTGAACGGCTAAGGGGAAAAAGCTAGTACTAAAGCGGTTGGTCCTGGTTTTTATGGATCTGAATCGGCGACTAGGTGGGAGAGGTTCAAATAGGTCATGGGCAGGATGGGATGTATCTTGAGAGATGATAGTCGCTCTACCTAACAGACGCTGCTGATACAGTATTTCAAGACTGGGAAGGTCTCTGCCAATGATTCGGGAAGCAGTTTTCACAACTCTGTTTAATCTGAGCGTTTCCTTCTGTGTAATCGATCCAAACCATACTGAGATAGAAAATGTCAGAACACTCTCGATTACAGCTCTGTAAAAGTTGAGCATGACCTGTGTGGTCAAACCAAACGATCTTAACCTTCTTAAAAAGTACAGCCGCTGCTGGGCCTTTTTGACAATATTTACAACATTTAGTTCCCATTTAAGATTACTGGAGATTGTTGAACCGAGAAATTTGAAATGTTGGACGATTTCAACTGTCCTGCCATCGATCACTAGAGGCGAGGGTGGAGAAGATTTCTTTCTCCTAAAATCCACAATCATTTCTTTCGTTTTATTTACATTAAGTAATGTACATGTACATGTACATGTACATGTACATGTACATGTACATGTACATGTACATGTACATGTACATGTACATGTATATACTTCTAAATGCAGATTAGGCTGACTTCTATATTATGTGAGATATGATGTGACATCCCAAAAAGTGCTCTTAAAATCATAAATATTATGTTATTTTGGTACAAATAATTCTATATATTGTAACATTTATAGTCATACTATGTAACAGTACATATTTGTAATAACATTGTGTGCGTGTGCATGTGTGTGTAACACAATAAGCTGGTCTTCAGTTTAATGTCAATCAATTGTTATATAATTTAACATGTAATATCAAATCATCTATATACATCATGCTAAATTATAGCCAATAATCATTTATGCAAAAACAAATATTTTATAAATCTAAATAATTTCTGAAGTTGCATAAACAGAACAACTTGCAGACTTACCTGGCTGTATCCGTTGACATGGCAACTGAAACATAAACACAGCAACAATATAATTAAAATGTACGACACCACTGATCACATATAAGCTATGGTTTTTCTAACTCGTTTTTAATATGCCACATGACAGGTTGTGTAATAATCATGAAAAGCAAAATAGGAAATGACAAACCAGTCAATTCAATATTTTATGTTTCTATCATATATGTCTACATTTTACAACAACTTACTAAAATAATTATGATATCCAATCTTGATTAGTTACCGAAAACTGTATACTGCGTCTAAACAATATGATTACTTACTTGAATGGCAATACATTGTGTGTACTAACCGACAATATATATATATATATATATATATATATTCAGATGTGGTAATTTTCTGAAGAAAGTAGTTAATAGAAATGACGAGTAAAAATAAAAATTTAGTTGATTTTGATCCTATCCAAATTACTTTAGGATTATTGTATTTTTATTCACAAAGCCCCTTACCTCAGTCTGTTGTTGTTGGATCAAAAGCAGATGAGATGTCAACTCACAGTCCAGTTGGCTGCACAGAACACTGGAAACAGGTAAGATAAGATAAGATAAGATAAGATAAGATAAGATAAGATAAGATAAGATAAGATAAGATAAGATAAGATAAGATAAGATAAGATAAGATAAGATAAGATAAGATAAGATAAGATAAGATAAGATGTACTTGATGCATCCTAAAGATGGCAATCTAGCACTAGCAGTCACAAACATGTGTGTATACACCAAACACCATATAAACAAAATAATGAAGAGCGAATAGTAACATAAAATAACATAAAATAAACTATTCTGCATCTGTAAGACCTAAACAGAATACTGTAATATACTACTAAAAATTTGCTAAGGATCACACAAAGTTTGTAATGGAACAATCTTGAGATGGCAGCCATCCAGAGACTCATTGGAAGCATGAGACGCCGTTGCCAGGCTGTGATTGCATCACGTGGGTCACACACAAGCTACTGACAGTTGTTGCTGCTGGTAATTGAACTGTTTGGGACATTATCATGACTTGGAGTAACATTCTGAAACCTCCATTTTGGGAGGTCTGGGGAAAACCTCCATGCAGAACGCATGTTACCTATTGTTCACATTTGGTGTATAGCAATGAAATTCAGGAAATAAACATGTCCTCGAATACATGCTGTTTATAGTTTTTGTGTGATACACATGCAGTAAAATATAATACTGCCCTAAATAGTGATCCCTAGCAAAATGTGAGTAGTATATGTACAGTCTCAGCTTGTGTCGCCGGTTCACACTCAAGTTAAACAATTATTGTACATATGGATTGCAGAAGGAATGTTGAAATCTCTCAGTGGGGCACATTGGGACTGCTAGGCGTCCACTGAAAGTGCTGCACTGATCTGGCAACGTGCTGTAGAGGAGATGTATACAGTCATTCGTGAGAGCATATGTATTCATGGACATTCACCACTCAACAATAACAAGGAAGGAACTAAGACTTATGGCCACAGGCAAGCTAGCTATCTAAACAAACCTGTCAGACCTTCCAGCATCAGGCTTCAACACATCACCTTAAATGACACAGGCCTAAATTAAGACACTTACTATTATACTCTGATAAAACTAGTACAGCATCTTCTGACATACATCAAGATTTAGCAGCATAACTGACCTGTTTAATTAAGATATATGTAGGTGACAGCAATACACCCGTGTCACACTTCAGCGTGACTGTTGTCACCCCTTTCTGGGTTTGCATTGTTGTCACTTGGTGTTTTTTAACTGTCACAAACTGGACATGTGTCACCTGTCCTATAGTCTCTATTGACAACTGTGTATGAGACATGACCTTGTTCCTGCACTAGAGCACTACACACAGCAACCACTGTTTTAAACACACATGCATACAACACCCTTGGACAACTATTGGAAAATGAAGCCTTTCACTGATCACAAGGTCAACATATTTTATATATTAAATGTTTGGCAATCTGATAGATTTGCAATTTTTTTTAATAAAAATTCAAATCATTAACACAATGAGCTTATAATTGTATCCATTCATCCAGTCCTGGTGAGCATGAATACATTATCATACATAATCTACAATATTCATCAATTAATGCTATTATTTTTTGTTCTCTGATTATCTGTCAGTTTAAAGAAGAAGAAAATATTTCTATAAATATTTTCATCATAAACATTCAAAGCATTAACACTATATACTTGATCTCTCTTAACCTGTAATTATTGTAAACAATATTCTTAATCTGAGGCAACACACGTGACACCAGTACGTGAACAAGGCCCGTAGATGATGGGTTGAAATGTCATACTCATCTTCGACTTTAAGCTCCAAAGTAAGTTAATTATACTACAATAATATTCTGTTAGATGTTACAGTAACTGATGAGTAAATCGTCTGGTGCACTGGTAGTTTGCAAAAATATATTTATTAATAACATACCGATTGTGGAAAAAGATACATCCAGCAAAGATGTTTGGCATTCGCTGAATCCTCTGTAGTACATCAGACGCCTCCAGCAAGACATTAGTCCCGCACTACAACACAGCAAGGCTTCTGATTGGTTCAGAGCAGCAGAAGGATTGCATTGCTGATATGAGAAGAACATTTTTTAATAACAAATGTCAGCATATAACAGTTTTAATTTTTTCTCTTCTCTTATATATAACATGAACAAAACATTTATATCCATTACTGCAATAATGCACACTAACTATATATATTATTTTGCACAACTTTCCTACAATAATGCAACTCCCATATTATTCTGAAACAATTTTATACCATGTAAACTAACAGAAACATTTCATGTCCTCAACATTTAATTAGAGGTCTTTTAGGAAATATCTTATTCAAGTGTCTAATAAACTGTCTAAATTAATAATCAGTCATGCTCACTTACTAGAGCTAAACAACAGAGGCCGGTTTTATGAATTGGCTTAACTTTATATACAATTATGCTAACAGTGACTACTGGTAGACAATGTAGCATACAGCCAGTTTCATTAGACCAATTTAGCATTCATGTAACTAACTACCTATTTAGGTCTCAGTGGGAATCACTGTATTTTCTCCTAACTTACCACCCTTGTAGTTCATGTACCATACGTCAATCTATGATAAATGTAAGGGATATCCAGTGTACACATTACATATAAAGTACTGGAAGTATCAACCAACTTGGGGAGCATCTTGTAAATGTTTAAACTAACATAAATGTACGTCAATTAATTTCAAGGTGTAGCTAAGAGCAGCTCAGAGCAATATTTTTGCCAGTCACAAATGTTGTGGTAAACAAGTGCATGTTAACCCACATACATACAAACCAAGTCAAGATGTGTGTTTTGACATAAACAAATACAAACACATGCAGGACACCAATTTTCATAGCAAAGCTGATGTGATTTTGGAAGACATTTTTCTCCTTCTTCTGTCCTTGTCTACCAGCGACATTTCTACCAGTCCAAAATGGGGTTTACCCATCCAAATAATGGATGGGCGGGCCTCTACATAAAGCTCTGTGGATGGTGAGAATAGCAGTACAAGAAAACAAAAGAAGAAAAACCAGAAATCGAGGATCCAGGGAACCATTTCACTAATGTTGTTAAGAGCTCTTAAATCTGATTTTTTTCTGATTTTAAAATCTATTTTTATCATTAATAGGTGACCCTGAAACCCTGAAACCTGTCAACACCACAAAGTGCCCGTGGGACGTTGTCACTGGTGTGTGATGGAAATAGTGTCCTCTGTAATACAGCAATGGATATTTGCAGTTTTTTAAACCATTTAATTAACAGTATATTTTGTTTGAAGATTAGTTTTCCTTAAGAGCTGTTTATCATGTTGAAACAGTCCCCAGACCAAAGCCAGATTCAGCCCTAGTACAGGGAAAGGGGAGACGACCAACTCACTCTGGCTGGGTCCACAGAAGGCAGGGATTCAAAGGCAGCTGCTACCACGTCGCCAAACCGCCACACATACGGCACGTAGCTCTCAAAGATCTCTTGCACAAAGTTTTGGAACATCTTAAAATCACCACCGCTATCCTGAAAAGTATGGTATGCCAAGATGTTCAAGCCAGTATGGTAAGCATGGTAAGTTTCAACAGTCTGTTTTGTCGGCTAGCAGGTGACCTCTGAAAGCATGTATTGGGGCAGTGTCTCACATGATGTAAAATCAGACATTATACAACATTAATCTTATTCACTAATGTTACATTTGATAATTTACTGTTTCAATGTATAGATAGATATTAAATGAGGTATACAGAACTTATCACAGTAGAGTACAGTAAAATACAGTGCAGTGCAGTGCAGTGCAGTGCAGTGCAGTGCAGTGCAGTGCAGTGCAGTACAGTACAGTACAGTACAGTACAGTACAGTACAGTACAGTAGAATACAGTGCAGTGCAGTGCAGTGCAGTGCAGTGCAGTGCAGTGCAGTGCAGTGCAGTACAGTACAGTACAATAGAATACAGTACGGTACGGTACGGTACGGTACGGTACGGTACGGTACGGTACGGTACGGTACGGTACGGTACGGTACGGTACGGTACGGTACGGTACGGTACGGTACGGTACGGTACGGTACAGTACAGTACAGTAGACTACAATGCAGTACAGTACAGTACATTAGAATACAGTACTCTACGGTACTCTACGGTACTCTACGGTACTCTACGGTACTCTACGGTACTCTACGGTACTCTACGGTACTCTACGGTACGGTACGGTACGGTACGGTACGGTACGGTACGGTACGGTACGGTACGGTACGGTACGGTACGGTACGGTACGGTACGGTACGGTACGGTACGGTACGGTACGGTACGGTACGGTACAAATTCTACAGTTCTGTATCTATGTCACAACTGTTTCTAGAATATTCTCAGGTCCTGGTTCATTATTTTAATAGTAACCTCTCCGCTAGCACTTTCACTGGTGGTATTATCATCATGATATCCTCTGCCCAAACCATGCTACTCTCTAATGAATGTGTTAAATTGAAATCTCAACTTTGATGAATCATTAAAAGTACAAATTCCAATGTCTTATATTGTTTATTTTATAACGTTGCATGCAAGATTATATTTTCATTGGACAATAACGATGGAAGAAAGCTCCTGACTAGTTCATCATTAGGACACAATTACAAAAATTATTTTATGAAGTCGTACAATAGAACGAAACATAATAAAGTTCACAGATTGACTGTCAGACAGTAGATGCAAACATTTTAAAAACAACATTGTGTTGATCAGACCAGCAGAGGACACAATAATATTTTTTAAATAATGTGCCTATTTTACTAAATTGGATTTTTCGATCCACAGCATATTATATTTTAACCACACACCACAATACTAACTCTCTGTATATAATGCTCTGACAACATCATAACATGGACAGTTCAGCAATCACAAAGTGATAAGCATGCATATTTATGCCAGACATACTGTACCTCATAAACGTCTTCAAGGCTTTGCTGGTAAAAAATAAACAACTGGTGCAACTTCTCCAACTGTCTGTCAACTACACGGCCTGTGTATCTTCTCTTTTCAGACATTGCCTACAACAATTAAAAGCACAATGTCTGTTCCTCATTATCAACTTTAATTAAACGTTGTTCTTAATGCTAAGCAAATCTAAATACTACGCAAGTAAAATAGCAAAGAAAATTTGATTTAAGATTTCAAGACCAAAACATCATAAGAGTTACAATATCAAATGTTGTGTGTGTTATTACACTGTAGAACCAAAGTGATCTGCTCTAGATAGGAATATATGGAGACGGTGACATCCAGAAGGACACTGGGGGTCACTTTGGTTTTTAATTTCTTTGCATTCAAGCTAAATGAAGTCAAAATGCTCAGCTTTGAAAATATGAGCAGGGGATTAAACACCTGCTGTCTGTTGACTCAGTTGGCTCACCGTGTCGTATTCTGCCATGTTCCACAGACGGGCGGAAATAAACTGTTCACAGATGGGCATCATTATTTGGAAACATTTATAAAGCGCCATATATCTGGGCTAAAAACCTGCTCAAAGGTGCTAACAATACAAAATAAGTAAATATATGTATAGATATATGCTAAATAATTAAGTTAAATAAACAGGTTAAAATAAGTTAACTAAATCAGATAATTCAATAAATTGACTTTGTAAAAGTATGCATGCAAAAGGATTACGAAGACAAGCAAACTTTAAAACATATTATTATCATAATTAAAACAAATAAATAGTCCAGTTCGTTTAAATGTCACTTCAGCTGGACACACAGAGTTCTAAATGCTATGCAGCAGAGATGTGTCTCTAGCAGCAGAGGGTAGATTGTTCCACAGTATCGGTCCTGCCACTGAGAAATACCATATCGCTCAACCATATCGCTTAAGGTTGTACTGTGGTATTTTCAACTGACATTCACCGGTGGATCTCAGTGAACAAGTGGGTGAGTATGGTGTCATTATTGTCACTAGAACGTACCATTGTGAATCGGCCAAAGTGTTTCAGCATGAACCTGCACTTCTGCATGGTGAATTCAACAGGCGGGGCTCCGGTCATGTGTGTGAAGAATGTCACCATGCCCATCAACTGACCACATATGGCACACTGGCTGCCCACATCCATCTACAACAATCAGTCGTCACATAAATCAATAATGGCGTAATCATAAAGTTATTTTTAAGATAACAAGTAATAATAATAATAATGACTTCTTTTTCGCCAATATCCTCGAAGATCGAGCACAGTGGCGCGACAAAAACAAGGGATTAAGCAAACTCGTAATCAAAAACAATGCGTGAGTCGTCAATGGATGGATGAAGATGCTAGGAAGCTAAGGAGGATAGGCAGCATTAAAGAGATAGGTTTTTAGACATCGACGGAATGAAACTACAATATTATTATCTTCTGATTTAACACTGGCTCGTATTGCTCAAGGTTGGGTGGGATATCGAGTATGGTGTCATTATAAAAATAAAAGTTCTTATATTTCTTAGTGGTATAGCCGCTCAATGACCAGAGCTTCACACTCTCGACCAAGAGAACTTGGGTTCGAATCCTGCGATGCATTGTCAAACTATGAGCAAGTTTGTTCTACATTGCCTCAGTTCAGTCAGTTGAATGAATGAGTACCTGGTTATGGACATCTACACTGCCACGTAGTGTACGTGGGATTTTAGGGAGGTTTCCAAGCAACAAGAATCCCCCAGATGAGCCCTCAAAGCCTCAATAGGACCTACCAGTTAGACAGATACTGAAAAAATAACTGCATGATAAGACCACATTACATAATTGTTGGAAGTGACACAACAATTACTAACATTCTCAAATAAAACATATATATAATTGTAAATGTCACTGAATAAACAGATAGAACTATAATTAAACTAAATGGCCCTGCAGTTGATTAAATGTAAATATTATAGGTAGATTTAACTTTAGAGTATTAGTTGTAATTTTAATATAGCATCGATAAAAAATGCTTACAGATGTCGGCATGAAAAACACGATGGCATCGTTGAGGTCGTCGGTTTCAGCTTGCAGCCGCTGGTGATCGAAGATGAAGAAAATCTGTTCATCCCAACTGAAACTAAAACGTGATGAACTATGATACCCTCTTACACGAGGTTGAGTTTGAAGTGCCGGCATTTACGACCCAAGCCAAGGCCACGCCAGGGTAAACAATTTCAACTACCCGACTTCACACTCACAGTTCCAAGCATAATAAACACCGAGTTTATATTGAAGCGTCTACGTGTGAATATTTGACAACAATCCGCAATAATTCGTCAACAATGTGTGAATTCAAGGCACAGCAATACTGTTTCCAGCATGACTTGTGAGCTTTAAAATGTAATCAGATCGCATTGTTTACAATGCAACACCCCTTCTTACCGAGTCGACGCCATTTAGAAGTCATGCCTGCCAGTGGGCTGTCATATGATCACAGAATTAATCTCTAATCCAGCCAAATAAATCGTATTTTTTTACTTATTGTTAATATGAAGATCATAATGTATTTGCATTAATGATTAAATATTTCTTTATAAATCAGGCGGTGGCAATCTGATTATAATTGTGAGTCTGAAATCGAAGTGTTCGAGGTTATAAGTTTACTAAACAAATTTGTTTTTCCAAACTCACTACGTGGCGCCACTTTCAACAGCACCGTCGACGCCGTGAGGTGGCAGCACATTTTAGCCCCTCATGTCTACCAGAGAAGATCTTCTCTGTGTCTACTCAACGACGCTACGGCCTACGCAGCCCGTTTCTCCACTGCCAGTGGTACTGGCATTCTGGCCGCGCCACAGTGTGCGGAAAGTATTACGATTTGGTCGATATATTATATTTGTTTACTTTTATGTTTATCTTATTATTATTATAATGTAAGAATGTATTATCGAACAATATTTGTCAAATGCTACAACTGTTTACAAAAAACCTTCCGCCTTTTTTTCTTCTAAATAAACGTATAATATTTCATTACGTATTAATTTAGTTCGATCTTTCTACGTTATGGACATATCACTGACTTATATACATGTCCGTGGTTCCATGTGACATATGTAGTAAACGTTCAATGTTAAACCTTTGTACCTAATGATTCCCGCAGAAAGTTTAAATTTAATTAGCTAGGCGATCACGTGGTATTATGGCGTCACACATGATTATGTACTAGGGCCGGAATGATACACTAGTACACCGGATTATCGCGACACACACAACACAATATGGTACACGATACACAATATCCGATACGCTGCGATACACGACAACAAAGATACACAAAATAATATTCGTGCCATCTTTATGAAACAATAAATGTCCAGCGAAAACCACAACTTTCTATTTAACCATAACATTATTATCGAGTTATGTCATGTAGTGCGTACTAATTATCCTGTTACGTGACTATGTCCAAGACATGCTGCCATCTAACGAATGGCAGCGCAACTATAACAGATAGTTGCGGGTTGGAGGTTACGCGTAAGAGCACATGTATGTCTGCTGGAGACACTTTGTCATAGATTAAAACTGTTGGAGCCTAGTCATGTATTCGTGTCATTATCATTGATAGACGTGGTCACAGAACACGAAACATGGTGGCAGCGGTGAACGTGTAACAATTAGGTGCGTGAGAAACATCTATTTGTCACATTAATTGATGACCTACTAATTATCCCTCACACACTGGCATTGTCGCCGAAGTCTACTCGATCGTATGGCGACGGCATCCAACGAAACGGCAATGGCTGCCGACGACGCACAAGCTACCGTTGAAGCGCGAAATAGTGGTGCACCGGCCAGACCCCCTCAGCCACTCGTGTTTGGGCCAAACAAGGCAGAATCGTGGAAAATATTCCGTCGGCGCTGGTCAAATTATTGCACACTATCGGATATTGCTACCAAGCCACGAAATTATCAGGTTGCGATGCTAGAAAACTCACTAGGAGATGACGCCATGCGGCTGTATGACGGTTTCCAGTTCGCAACACCACAAGAACACCGCACCGTGGCGGAAATCTTGTCAGCGTTTGACGAATTCGCCTTAGGGGAGGCAAACGAAACATTTGAACGTTATAAGTTCAATAGCCGGAAGCAGGAGGATGGAGACAGTTTCGAAGATTTCCACGCCGATCTACGCGTGTTGGCAAAAACTTGCAACTTCTGTCATCAATGCGCAAACTCGATGATAAGAGATAGGATCATCTTAGGCATAAGACAGTCGGAGACGCGACAAGAGCTGCTTAAGATCCGCAAACTCTCCCTAGACGTGTGTGTAGATGTATGCAGAGCTGCAGAGTCGGCCATATCACACAGGTCAGTACTGGATGATGTATGTGAACCCGTACACGTCGTAAATCATGGTCGTTTACTCAAGCGTGAGTGTCGATACTGTGGCAGGCGTCACGCTCCCAAGAAAGAAATGTGCCCCGCATACGGAAAGACCTGCAATAATTGTGGGGCCAAAGATCATTTTGAACGGAAATGCATGAAAGGGCGCAACACAAATCAGCTGTCTGGAAACCAGCACCAACGACGTGTGTACAACATACGTGACAACAATGGGCCTGATGAAGACGACGACAGTGGCGACGCCTGGGTGCATTCACTGACACCACGAAAACGGGGCGCATATGCGAATTGTCGAATGCTCGTAAACCGGAAGCAGCTCGTATTCCAAATCGACACAGGTGCCACTGTCAATATGCTGCCAGCCAGATACGCCAGAGATGTTGTCCCATACAATGGCGTTCTCACAATGTGGAACAAAAGGATGATAAAACCGCTTGGGAAGTGTCGAATGTTGCTGAGCAATCCCAAAACAGAGACATCACATGATGTTGAGTTCATCGTCTTCAAGGACAATGACGACTGTCAGCCGATTCTAGGTTTGCAGACCAGCGAGCAAATGCATCTTGTGAAAATACAGGACAACAATTTCCATCGTGTGGCAGCAGTCCAAGATGATAGTTGTTTCAATTCACTCTTTGATGACAAGCTGGGAGAATTTCCAGGTGTGCAACACCTCACAGTCAACCCAGAAGTGTGCCCCAGGATCATGGCTAGCCGACGGATACCCATAGCCATTCGACCGCAACTGAATAGCGAACTCGAGCGACTGACAGCCATGGGTGTCATTGCTCCTGTGGATGAACCGACACCATGGGACAGCCAAGTGGTAGTTGTGAAGAAGAGATCAGGCGCCTTAAGGGTGTGCATAGACCCTCACGAACTCAACAAGGCGTTGCAGCGTGAGCATTACACATTGCCAATTCTCGAAGATGTGCTACATGAGCTGCAAGGAGCAACTGTTTTCTCGAAGGCAGACCTCTCGTCCGGTTACTGGCACGTCAAGTTAGATGACGAATCCAGCCTGTTGACGATGTTCCAGACATGTTTTGGAAGATACAGGTGGTGTCGCCTGCCTTTTGGCACAACGGTGTCAAGTGAAGTGTTCCAAAAACACCTTCTAGAGGCCTTGCGTGGCCTACCAGGCATCATCTGCATAGCGGACGACATAGTGATCTATGGCAAGACATCGGAAGAGCACGATGAGAACCTGCGAAAGTTCTTCGAGCGGTGTCTGGAGACAGGCATCAAACTCAACAAAGACAAGCTGGACATCGGACTGAAAGTGGTCACATTCATGGGTCACCGAATCACGAAGGAAGGGTTACGCGTGGACCCAGCTAAAGTATCGGCAATCAGTGAGATGCAGCCACCGACCAAGATCAATGAAGTGCGCCGATTCATGGGCATGGCGAACTACCTGGCGCGGTTCATGCCTCACCTGACGGACACTATGCAACCGCTACACAACCTGCTCAAGAATGACGTGCCCTACGTGTGGTCCACGACACAACAAACGTCCTTCGATGCAGTCAAGGTGATGCTGGCAGAGGCCCCTGTTCTTGCGTTCTACAACTCGGACAAAGAACTAGTGCTGGAGAACGATGCGAGTGAGTACGGACTGGGATCGGTTTTGCTACAAGATGGCAAGCCAGTAGCATACGCAAGCCGATCTCTGTCTTCAGCTGAACGCCATTACGCTCAGATCGAGAAAGAAATGCTGAGCGTGTTGTTTGGTTTGAGCAAGTTTCACCACTACACGTACGGTCGAGATGTCACTCTGGTGACTGACCATAAACCGCTAGTTGCGATCCGCGCGAAGCCACTAGGGAAAGCTCCCAAGCGGCTACAACACATGCTGCTGAAGTCACAAGAGTACTCATACCAGCTGACGTACAAACCTGGAAAAGCCATACCGGTCGCCGACGCATTGGCCCGAGCACCCACAGACGACCCGGTCACGGATGAGGTAGCCATCAACAACATCACGCTCACAGCGTTCATTCCGGAACGCCTAGACCGGATCCGTGGAGCTACATTGTTGGATCCTGTCCTGCAAGAACTGGGTACAGTCATCGTGGAAGGATGGCCAAATGACAGAAGACGAGTGCCAGCTCGTTTGCTACCCTACTTCAGCTACCGCGACGAGCTGACGATCCAGGATGGGATCATATTTCGTGGAGAACGCATCGTGATACCGTCTTCACTGCGAAAGAGCTTGAAAGAGAAAGTACATGCCGGCCATATAGGCATCAACTCGTCTTTGAGGAGAGCACGAAACCTGATTTACTGGCCTCAGATGTCCACAGACATCCGTCACTACGTAGAAACATGTGGTGTGTGTGCAATATACGCTGATAAGCAACCTGCAGAGTCGATGGTCATGACTGAGACACCAGACCTACCATGGCAGAAAGTAGGGACGGATTTGTTCTCGTGGTCTGGAAGGGACTTTATGGTAACAACAGATTACCACAGCGGTTTCTTCGAGTTAGACTACCTACCAGACACAACCTCCGAAACAGTGGTAGGAAAGCTGAAGAACAATTTCAGTCGACACGGCATACCGCACACACTTGTCAGTGACAATGGACCACAGTATGCATCGGCTGTGTTCAGAAAATTCGCACAGAACTGGCAGTTTGTGCACGAGACTAGCAGCCCAGGCAACAGCCAAGCCAATGGTGCAGCCGAAGCGGCGGTCAAGATCGCTAAGAGGATGCTGAGAAAATGCAAGGCATCTAAGGAAGATCCATACCTCGGTCTTCTGAACATTCGTAACACACCGACTGAAGGAATGGCAACAAGCCCTGCACAGCGCCTGTTTGGTAGACGTACCAAAACGTTGCTGCCAACAACACACAACCAGTTGAAACCGGGTGGTCCTGCCGATGTCAGAGAGCAATCCGGATGTCAGCGAACTAAGTTCAAATCAGTACTGAACTCAGACCACCCCAGACGTGACTTACGACGTTTGAATGTCGGCGAAACGATCAGAATGCAGCCATTAGAACACGGCAGGAGAGAAAGGACTGAGGCAACGGTTCACAAAGCTCTGTCCAGTCGATCGTACGATGTCATAACAGCGACTGGACGCCATTACCGTCGAAACCGCCGACACCTCAGACCATCGCGTCCATCCGAGCACGACACGACACATGATTGCGCTGACAGACCTGAACGAATGATACCACCTAGTGGCGTACCGAGAGATCGAGCACACGATCCGGAAACGGTCACTGTTGAGACAAACGCAGCCTCAACTCAACAACAGGAAACTACAACAGTCACACAGAATACACGACTAAGTAAGGTAGTTGTGCCAGAAGACACGCGAGAACATGATCCCATGACTACACGATCCGGGAGAGTAGTCAGGCCCGTGGATAGACTGAACTTGTAATAGATCCAAGTGTATGGACAAACTCACGTTGTTGTGTATCAAGTCTGTAGATGGACTGAAGTTAATTGTAGTTGATCAAGTCAGTAGACAAACTGCAATTTAACTTAAATGTAATAATGGTAGCCTAATCATGCTAACTTTAATACTCGTTTAAGTTACTTTAAACTTTCACTCAATAGTGTTTAGTCGAACAATTTTGTTAGTTTATGGTTTTTTTTAGAATAATTAGGAGGGAGATGTTACGTGACTATGTCCAAGACATGCTGCCATCTAACGAATGGCAGCGCAACTATAACAGATAGTTGCGGGTTCGAGTTAAGGCGTAAGAGCACATGTATGTCTGCGGGAGACACTTTGTCATAGATTAAAACTGTTGGAGCCTAGTCATGTATTCGTGTCATTATCATTGATGGACGTGGTCACAGAACACGAAACAATCCAACTGTAAGACTATGTCAAATCGATG
>OZ024865.1:3385000-3412500 GCA_964017155.1 Oasisia sp. SBJ-2009 | reverse complement strand
ATAGGTGCAGTACATGATATATATGCAAAAGTAGTAGTTTATAAAATATAGATACGTTCCACATGTTATGTGCAGGAAGAACCCGGGACAAAACCCCCTCCGGACAAAACCCCCTCCGGACAAAACCCTCTCGGACAAAACCCTCCATACACAACTCTCGCTAAACATAAGCCCCTTCCGGACATAAGTCTAACACGTGATGAAAGGGTTATGTCCGAGGGGTTTGTCCGAGGGAGTTTTGTCCGGGGGGGTTTTGTCCGTGCACTGTGCAGGAAACGTATGGCTGTGTACCAGTGGCGCCACCCCGTGGCTTGGTGGGACAACGCCATTAATCGATAATAATCTGTTTTTCTGGACTTTCGCTTTTTAAACGGAACATAAATTATGGCCAATCTAATGTTGAATGTCATTTTTTTCGTTCAGTATTTATGAATTAAGTTTACATGGTCATGGTCGATTCAAAATGTGCTTTCGTGTTGTCCGCCATCCTCGCAAGTCGGGATTGTTTGCCATGTAAGACTAGCCTAATAATTGACTTCGCCAGTCGCGACTGCGTCAGCCGCGAGTCAAGCGACAAAATCCCCGCCCCGATTTGAAGACGGATAACCAATATAACGATAATGGCGCGCGAGGATGTTGTCCGTTGACAATGTAACTAACCATTTCGAATACCAGGTAAATTGTAACATATATTCAAATACCGGTTCAACGGAATCCCGGTATATAGCTCTAATATTTTAGGGGATAATAGCATTTCAAATATTAACTCTGTTGACTTCTCCGGCTTTTACATCCGCCATTTGTTAAGATGGCGGTGGTCAATTAATAAAAAAAATTGAAACAATATCACAAAAATACGTCACACAGAATAGTTGATTTTATGGCAGCAGTCGCTTCGAAATTGTTGTAAATTGACTCATCGTCACCTACAATCCCTACAACAATCCCTACAACAATCCTAAATCCGTAAAAAAAAGTTAATTATTTCCAGGGAAGCTACTAGCGTAGTTATTATAAACAATAACACTTGGTAAACATTTTCTTCAACTTTCAAATATGTCTTCAGACATATCACGTCAACGTTGATGAAAAATATAACCGTTTTAATTATATAAAACTATCAATAATAATTATTGTTTGCTAACTCCGTATCAGTCAATGGTTATTCAATGATATTCGCAGTAAAATCCCTTTAGATGTGACAATAGTACAGTAACCCATACGACATCGGTGTTCCTCGATCGAATTTATTCTTGAAAATATATACAAGACCAAAACTGCGTACAACAAACCGTCGAAATTCAATAGAGGTTACGTGTATAGGATATTAAATGAAAACTGAGGTATATAATTTAGACAAAACCACACTGATGTTTCATATACGATTAAGTCGATTGCATTATACTCGAGAATGAAAAGTCACACAAACAGAAAATGTGATCCGACAATAATGTGCGTACATTTAATTTATATGATGTCCTGATTATGCTGCAGTGGGACACCATAACCTGTCTACAGGAGCCACCTGTCTATAGTGACACATCGTAGCGACGCACAGTATACGTTCACGGTGAACGTTTTGTTTCGTTTGCATCAACGGATAAACATATAAGTAACCTATTATAAAATCATTACAATTTTACATATATAATATATAAGTGTTTCATATATATATATATATATATATATATATATATATATATATATATATACGTATATATATATATTTATTTACGTACATATATATATATATATATATATATATATATATATATATATATATATATATATATATATATATATATACGTATACGTATATATATAATTATATATACGTATATATATACGTATATATAATTATAATATACGAATATATACTTATAATGTATGTGTATATATAACGTACGTATATGCGTACATTATTGATATATAAAAGTTACCACAGTATGGCCCATAATGATAGTTTTCACAGTCTTTGACCACTAACACGATAACACAATTTGCTGCTAACAACATAGTGACCATAACTGTACAGGTCGCGTTTCAGCATAGCGTATGCGTAATATTGTTAGGACTTTGTTTGTATTTATCTATGCGTACAAGTGAAACAGCTCAGCGACATACATTGTTCACGACAAAGCACTCTCACGTCACGAGACTGAATTAAACCAGTTCACCGTGTCTCGCGCATTATCCTCTGGACCAAACAAACCAGACATCGATGACAATATTGATGAAGATATATGAAATAATCCAAACAACACACTAGACAAAACAAGTGAAAAGTTCCTAATACGATAATGCCCGATAATGACAATTCATGACGTTCCCTCTTGCCCACAACCACGTGACGATACTCCAATGCACTGTCTATTACGTAATCATACAATGGCAATTCGCGTGTCCCGAGTGTTCACAGTTATGTAAAAATACCGTATTTTATAGCGATAATCGAATACATCCATTATGATGTCATAATTGAAAAACACCTACCACTTTGAACTGGATATACGAGCGTTAAAAATAACTCACCAACGGCAAATGAAAACGTGCACGAAGTCATGCAAGATATACATGAACACGTAGGAAACCGTACCAAGTCACCACGGGCAAATTAGATTTCCTTGCAGGGGGCCGATTTCGCGAAGCAGTCGAATCTACACATTCGTTTCACGTACGTAAGTCAAAGCAACCTAGAGTATGTGCCTAGCGTTGTGGACAGATGTAGACACGCGGGGTGCTGGCACATACTACAGGTTCGTGAGAAGTGAAACAAGTCTTACGAGACGGAGAGGGAGATTTAGGAAGAGAGAGATACTAAGAGAGATTGCGAGATAAGGAGAGACAGAGGGATATGGGGATGGGGAGTGAGGGAGAGGGGAGAGGGGAGAGGGGAGAGGGGAGAGGGGAGAGGGGAGAGGGGAGAGGGGAGAGGGGAGAGGGGAGAGGGGAGAGGGGAGAGGGGAGGGGGGAGGGGGGAGGGGGGAGGGGGGAGGGGGAGGGGGGAGGGGGAGGGGGGAGGGGGGAGGGGGGAGGGGGGAGGGGGGAGGGGGGAGGGGGGAGGGGAGAGGGGAGAGGGGAGAGGGGAGAGGGGAGAGGGGAGAGGGGAGAGGGGAGAGGGGAGAGGGGAGAGGGGAGAGGGGAGAGGGGAGAGGGGAGAGGGGAGAGGGGAGAGGGGAGAGGGGAGAGGGGAGAGGGGAGAGGGGGAGAAGAGTAGGTAAAAGTGTAGTATAGAAAGTGTTTCAATTTCTCAACTCGGCAACTGTATTTCCACATAATGGGTTTGTAACATTCCCGTTTCTTTCACCCAAACACAAAGTAGGGCTTACTTCGCTCGTGCGATGTAAGCAGAGCTGACATGGCGAGAGGCTATGGTTTTACCACAATAAACCAAGTCTTAGTTGTTGCAATGTCACAACAGCCAACAATCTCCTACGATATGCCTAATATAAAATACAACATCGCGCCAACGAAGATTGATTTATTGCCGTCACCACGGCTAGACATTATGACGTCATATGTTCCTGTGCGGTAGTGACGTCACGTCAGGTGTAGTGACGTGCGGTATCGGGCGTCTCACGTGTAGTGACGTCATCTGTTGTGCCGTCCGATGTCTCTGTTCGTGAGGTGACGAGTGTTCCTGCGATGACGTCAGTACAGGAAGCTGAAGTTGTGGCACCGGAAGGGAAAGGCGCGTCCGCCCCGGTTCTGATGCTCCATCCGTTTCTGGTGCAGCAGTTCCGACGGCCACTCCCCGTGGATGGCGAACGTCCGGCGGTGCCTCGGTATCGTGTTCATGAAGTACGTGTCGTAGTTCTCCATGTGAACGCCAGGTGCGTCGGGTGCCACGCTCGGCGGGCGAATCTTCGTCGTGTACGGGAGTCGCTTCGGCAGACATGGGCGTCTGTAATACGAAATCAGACCACAGGGTGATATATATATATATATATATATATATATATATATATATATATATATATATATATATATATATATATATATATATATATATATATATATATATATAATACAATATATATTTATAATACACTATATATTTATAATACAATATATATTTATAATACATATATAAGAAATTATATATATATATATATACAATATATATATATATATATATACCTGGGTATATGTATATATAAATACATATATACACATATATGTACACATATCATTACATATATGTATATATATATCCTATTTCCATAATTATATATATATATATATATATATATATATATATATATATATATATATATATATATATATAATGGATAATTACGATTATACCGATAACCACCGTAACAGTCATATATCTCAAATGTTTATATTATCGAGTTTATAACAATAATACATTTTATTATGTTGTGTAATACTGTAAGGGGAATACGTAGCCAAAGTACGTATTACTTTAATACGATGGTAACGTGCGTGTGTTCGATCGTGGGGAGAAACTTTAATTATTGGTGTTCTAAGCCACCATACTTCTTTTGGCATTAAATTGGCAATTTCTATAGCCATCCACAGTCCCAACACTACTGAAAACTTTGTGGGCAATACTTTTATTTGTTTGTGGTTTTGGTCCACGTATTCCTGGCTCTCTACTCACTTGAGTCTGAGCGGGTCCCCCGGCACCTCCATCCTCCACGTGTGCCTCTGGAGCTGCGTGTCGTAGTCGAGCAGCACGGAGCCGTCCTCCGTCAGACCGACCGAGTCGGACGACATGGAACTGGCGGCTGACCCCGGCCGGCCTCGGGGCGTCGGGCTCCCGACGCACGACGTCGACAGGATCGGCCGGGCGGACTTGGAGCGGCAGCTGGTCGGCGGAGTCGGGGCCTGTGGCCGCGACGGCATCGACAGCTTCACCTCCATGTTCGTCGACGAGACGTCCTCCATCAGCGCCTCGCTCGACTCCTGAAGCGCTGGCGGCGGGGGAGGCGTGAAATCATCGTCTACGACGTAGTCGTCGTCGTCCTCGGCTGCCTCCTCAGTGGGATCGGTGAGGAAGAGCGGCGTCTCGACCACCCTCATCTCCCACGCCTTCTGCGTCCTCGGCCACCGGTGCATGTTGTCGGCGGCTGGCGGCGTCGCTACGGGGTAAACCGGCGCCGCGTCGCACCACACCTCCAAGTATGGCGAGTCCTTGAACCTTGCCCTATGAACCACGCCCGTTGACCTTTCACCGACGCTCGGCGACCTTTGACCTACTTGAGTGCGCGCGCGATCGGGACGCCGCGAGAACGCCGACGTGCAACGTACCTCGAGCTGCGGCGGGCGAGACCTGACCCCGACGGCAGACGACGCGCGTGACCTCTGACCTGTGACCTGTTGGTTCCACTTCCGGGCCGACTGAGACGCCGAATTGGCACGTGGCGGCCGCTGGCGGAGAGGTAGCTGGGTGACAGTGGGCGATAATGAGGTGACGCTGCCGCGACTGGTGGATATTCGCAAGGTCGCCGGGTCGGCTGCGTCAAACAAAGTCAAAGGTGAGATACATCACACAGAGATCGTTCCGTTTTATGCTACGATTAGTCATTTGACGAAACGCATGGTGGTACATTTCGTGCTTTGATCAGCCGAAATAAAACATCCGGTTCCCTCAATGACGAGTTTGTGATGTCACACCGTGACGTCATCGATACAACATTTAGACGTAATGTATATTAACAGTCTTTGTTTATTTAAATATTCATAGAAAAAATGGAGATATAATATTTAATATAAAATACATAAAAACATCAACAAATTAATAACAAAATTACAGATGATGTTTGCATTAAAACAGTAATTTAGATAATAAATGGAAACAAATTACATCTTCCAGCTGATGCATAGAATATAGGTAAGAAAAGGAAACCATTGATTTTGCTACTGCAGTCAAAATGGAATACAAGCAGAGGTTTAGTGCGTGCAAAGCGCCATTATGATGAAATCCTGACATCACAAATGCCAACAGGAAGTGGACAAGTAGCCTACGTTACGTCGCTCTCAGAATGGTAACCTCTTGTTGGCGTGTTAAGGGTTTTCTCATCTGTTGATGCCTTTATTGTTATTATATTGTGACATGTTCATAATCATGATACGTCCGATCCACCGAATGTAGTTACGCCCGCAAGTATAGACCCTACATAAATAATCTGATTGACGAAGATGTAAAATGATCTTTGTGAATATTCATTTTGAAAAATAACTTATATTACACGAAATATTAATAGTTATTGCTTCCCATTGCGTAATGGTCCCTGTGGCTCGTTTAAAATAATATCTACAAAGACCTCAGAAGGGCTGGCAATCTTGTACAATCACGTAAATGTTACCACCACTGCGTTACCATTTCGATTCACGGCATGGAAATTTGTTCGCGCGACTTCGTCTCGCGGTGTAGGCCTATATTTTGTAAGTATTTTGCAAAAATATACCCGTTTTAGCCATTCGTTTGCAAAAGTGGAATCAAATAAGTGTTAGGGATTTTGAATATCGGCATACTTTGCAAATGTTTCTTCAAATCGGCAAATTTTGATTCGTGTGTTCATCTCGCGGGCTCCCAGATAAAATGGCGTACACTCACCGAAGGCGTCCGATGTTGTAGTCGTGTAGAGCCCTCTGGCGGCTGGATACCAGCCGTACAAAGTCTCCCGCATGGTGGCGACACTGTGTGCTGCAAAAGATTGATCACGTGGTGTTACATCAATTCAAAGCATTTATAGTATACACACACACTGTTGCTGCTCGTTAAATTTCCTGTGGTGAATAGTGTGGAAAGCTGTTTAAAATTTCATCCGATAAATATTACGTTTGTTTACATCAACGCGGCTTTTGGCTACTGAAGTCACGTGATCTGCGTTTGCTATCAAAACATGTTTCAACAAACTAATTTCTTTGTGTTACCAATAACTTTGCTGAAAGCTTGCATACTTGCTCAAAGTACCAATATATCTTACTAAAGTTGCATTTAATATGCGATTCAACGAGAAAGGTAAATGTACTTGGTGATAACAAATGACTCGCGCATGCGCAAAAACGTCTCCCGGGCTTTTTTTGCGCCCGGAATACTTAACGCTATATATGTGCACCTCTCAGCAATGTGTTTGCGGAGACATATGTTTTATTTCGAGCCTCACGTCAATGCATAACGATAATTACAGGTGTCCAACACGCATGCACTCAAGTATACATACGCACACACGCACGCACGCACACACGCGCTTACGCACGCAAGCAAACCAACACACTGAATCAGGGTTTTACGCAGACATTTTTCTTTGTCAGTCACACTTTTTGGTGGACCCGTGCATGTTAACTGATATACATTCAAGCCGGTCGACATGTTTTATGACCCGAAATAATGAAATAAACTTAAAACACACATACACATGACACACTTTTTCAAGCTATAATTAACAGTGTCTATGATTTTTGAAGACCTTTTCTGCTCCTTATTTTTATCCGCCTATTTATCTGTGTGTGTCGTTCAGTGATATTTTTACCCGTCCACAGCGGATTTTACCCGTCCAAATGACGGGTGGATGGGTCTCCGTATAAACATATGCACCGAATTGTAGAGATCATGCTTACGTATTATTTGGATCGTGGGAAAACAGGACATTTATAGTAATGTCAAAAATATAATTCCTATATAGAATCCGGTGGAGATATCAGAACAATTGACCTACCATGATACAGCTAAGCAACTGAATAGACGCGTAGATGTAGGTAATCACATAACTTGGCGCCATTGCGGTTCAGTGCAATGAAAGCCCGCTTCGTCGGCGACTATTACCTCAAGCGTCAAGCAGCCTTTTGATGTCGTTTGATTACATATTCTTCAAAGTCATGGCGGCTATTCCTTTCAAGTGTATCTGTTACTACTTGCATTGTCGATATAATAAATTGTTCTAAAGCGTGTAGAAGCTGATTCATGTGAATATATGTATATGTATGTATGTATGTATGTATGTATGTATGTATGTATGTATGTATGTATGTATGTATGTATGTATGTATGTATGTATGTAATGTATGTGTATGTGTATGTGTATGTGTATGTGTATGTATGTATGTATGTATGTATGTATGTAATGTATGTATGTATGTGTATATGTGTATATATATATATATATATATATATATATATATACATATATATATATATATATATATATATATATATATATATATATATATAAATACACACCATTCCATCTAGTGTAGGTCCATGTAATAAACGTTGTTGAGACCATTAACACTACAGAACTATTTGCCTCACCAGGAAATGATAAGCACAGTATCAAGGTGCTCTATATTTGGTTGCAAAATGTGGTTCTATGATGCTAATTATCGGTTGATAAGTAGGCCTGTATATAAGCACTAAATACCTAATCTTCCTAACAAGCAATGCGCTATTTAGCAAATCAAATATGTTTCTAAAAAATAAAAGCAAACGAAATCATTTTGTTCTGTCTTTAAGACATTAACTACATTTATAAGAGCATATTCGGAAGAAAAAAGTCCCATGTCATCCTGGTCCGTCAGGTGTCGCGGCTGCTGCTGATTACGTCGGTACCCCTGGCAGATGTGTTTGCAAGACTCTGAATTTAAGCTCAGCAAGTGAAATCGCCCACCAGGAGGGTGATTGGCCTCCGGTCACATGATAATTATTAGAGTGATTTCAGCTACACTCAGCTCGTGTTATGTTTTATTGATTGAATTGTGAAAAATAAAAAGGCTTGTATGTGGGACTACGTCTATAGATGATATATACAGAGAATAATAAATACACAATGATGACAATCGAAAGTGCAAGGGGTTTCCCTAAATCTCTTTTGGTATGTCCCAAAACGTGTCTCACAGAAAATATGAAATCTTAAGATAGGCCATACAACGCGGAATTTGTTTGGATATTCCTCCATCACTTTCGACCTGAAATTGCGGGTGACGAAATGTGTCCAGCTAGTAATAGACCCCCGGGTGAGTAAACATTGTCCGCAGTTTCTGTTAACAATCTAAATGTAAATCAAGTTTGTTTACATGCAGTACATTGTACACAAACAATATTTCGGAAGATAAACTGTTGCTTCGTTGCTTCCTGATAATACTATTGCTGTTCAATTTCAGTGACGTTTCCTATGTTGACAGACATATCATTTCCCAGCTCTGATGCCACGCTGCCCCAAAAACAGCTCGCATCATCTTCTTCTTATGGTTAGCTCATCACTCTATGTTAGCCACATGTTTGTGACTAGAGTATTGTCGAGCTTGGTTTTCACTGTTGTCCTTCTGTAGAATTAGTGAGTCCACTAAAGGGTACACATTTACCCCCTGTGTGGGATCTTTTACTTCCCCTGGCATAGACACCAGATAGAAGCGACCACCGGGTTTTAGTGTCTCTTCCGAAAGACACAGGCAATGTGAGGTGAACGAAATTGCCTACGTTTCGAAACGGCGGTAGGTGTCCCCTCGATTGACAGTCCGGCGCTCTACCGCGCGATCACCGCTCCTCCTCATCATTTCTACTCATGTCCTCGCAGGAATTCAGACATCATGCGTAGTACACTTTTACTGGGTACTCTTTCGTCGCAAGGGGAAGGCGGTCGAACTGCTCGTAGGCCCAAACACAGCCATCAGTGTCGGCTTGCAGATCGTAGCAGAACCGGTGGTTTAGCTTTTAGGCCAACGAGAAGGCCGTGTGACGTAATACGTGTCGGAAATAAGGCAAGACTTGAGAGACGAATGGAAAGGGAAATAGTTCCGGACAAATAATTTAATCGACTCACAAACACTACATTAATATTGCGCAACAGAAATGTCTGCGATGTCTATCCAAATGGGGAACAGCGAATTTTCATGGGATGAGCAACGTGTTGAGGCGTTTAATTACTCGCTGAATTGCTTAATTTCGACCTGTGTGTATAGTGCACGGAACAATCCTATAGACTGACTAGGGCCTTCTCCACTGTGTAACGAACTTACCTCTTGAACTGTTCTTGCTTCACCCTGTCCTTACATCGCCAGGTGTAAATGTTAGCAGGGTGCAGAAATATCAGCAGACGTTTTTCTTATTTACTTGCTATCGACCATGGCGTTTTGATCTGACCGAATAGCATCTTAAACCTTGCCGAATCCTACTTTTTAGAAAGTAAAACGCATTTGTGCGTTCGTTTGAAACGGGGGAGGGGGGCGAACGTATATTGTATATATCGCACAGTGTACGTTGGTAGGAGCAATCTAATGCTAATATCTCGACCATTAACATGTAATCGGTCAATCAGACCGTTTCGCCGGCAGCGATTTGTCAATATGTTGTGGCGGTTTCTATGGCTGCCGTCGGAAACTTATAGAATATCTCAACCGGGTAATGGCATCATAAATCACAACACCGTACATCGCTGACCTCACTAATCTGTAGTAATCGTCTTTCTATGAGGTTTGCCAAGGCAATAAAGGTGTGAAAATGTCCACGGTGTATTGTCACGTCTTCCAGCTCGTACGTGTGATTGAATTAATCCCAACCGTTAACGGATAGACCTGCTATATATTCTGCTACTCGGATATCAAACTATGCAACTTTCTAACAGCCACATCTATCAAAACCAATGCAACGTCAACGTTGTCACGTTTCGTAAAATTACACAGACACGATAAGATTCTCGTTAAAAGTGAATATTATCAATAGCCGATGCGAGTTTTATCTAATGGGGTCTAGTCACCTATACAAGTAACACGAACGATCAGATACCATAACTCTTGTATAGAATGGAGATTATACAACTGACAATAAGCACGACGAGAAAGCATAAGTAAATAGTTTTAATACGGTATGACTTGTTACTGTACTGAGACTCTGTGACGTTTTAATTTAATTGTATTTTATTGTACAATGTGAATTCAACTCAGTTGAGTTGCTAATAAAAATTGTGTTATATATTATATATGTACAATCAGAATAATTACAATTCGCGAGACTTGGATACTCTTCCAATTACAAAACTGGCGAGTTGTCATGGCTAGAAATAGCATGTATCTGTATAGTACGTAGCGTCTAGAAAACTTGCAGCAGTCATGCATGTAGCTGTCATTCTGCAGGATTGTCTTGCACGCCATACTGTTATTGTGTTGGCGAAGCCATGTGCTTCAATCCTTTCACCAAACATGATGAAAATTAAGCTAGACATGATAATGAGGATGCAGGTGGTAGTACGGAGGAAGAGGGGAGTTAGAGAGAATGGGTGAATAACCTTTTTCTATGAGAACGTAATGGGAATAATTTATCGTTTAAATACCAATTAATAATGTACACTGGGTCAATGTCCAAATGAAACTTGCCATTTCAAATAAGTTCTCAGTGTGTATCAGCAATTATATAATTCAGTACTTCTGACGTTATACTTTTAAATTGTTGTACCATTTTGTGTCATTTCCCAAGCTTTTTGTGCTTCTTGTCAGCTGTAGTCATATACACATACATGAAGGTACAACTATTAGCCTTCCTGGAACTCAGTCATGATGAATGTTCAATGCTGAAGAGGCATTGAAAATAAATCTTCGAGCTATTTTCGGTTGAAATGGCGGCCATCCTGAATTTGTGTCACGTGACCACAGAAAATTATTACATTAAATTCCTCATGTGTTGGTACATGTATTTCATGTATAATTAAGGCCGTACAAGTATATATCAGTACTATGTTCTTGCCCATATGCTAAAACGTAGGAATGGGTACACAATCGTGGCTCTTGCATATGTTTGGTTAAAATGACGGCAATTTTGGATATTACTCGGTTTTCTTAGGCGGGCATCAGTTGAAATACTTCCTTTTAAGTCCTGATATGGTAAAACATAGGAATGGACAAAATAAAATCATATTTATATAGCAAAATGCAATCAAATTACGGTCGATTTTAGCTATTGTTGGTGAAAATGGCGGCCATTTTGAATTTTGGTCATGTGAACATAGTCGGACATTATCATAAACGGTTCTATTGAATTCTTCGTACGTCAAAGCAGGCGTGTATATACAAACATTATGTTCCTAGCACGATGTATTGTAAAGATGAACACATTTTGTAATTTACCAGGCTCACGGCAGCCATCTTGAATTTTCGTGGTTCCCACGAGTTGCCCAAGGATGGCGCATTGCCATCCCACGGATTTGAGTTCAGGGACACATAATCTATATGATTCAGCAAAAAAACCTTAGACGACCAAACATTTCCAGGTTCCCTTCAGTAGAGTATAGGGTGGCAACTCGACTATACTGTTTGTCAATCATTACTTGTTTTTGATGCAATTCGGATTTTCGAGTGCACTGGTCTACCTAGTCGACACGTGTAGACCTACACCACTAGATAATCCGAACATTGGTCTCTCTGAATATGACCATCATATCACGACCGTTAGCCAGCCATTGACCAGTATTGAGGTGTTTATTTAAGTATTTATTTAAGAATATCTCAACATAGATATGACAACAGAGATACGATGTATGGTCCCTTTACGTTTGCTGATCCGAAGGTTACATTAAACGTTAACAGTTAACGTAGATTAAAACTTAACATTTTACCCGATGTTTGAAGGGGATGACGTCAATGGTGCTGCAAATCGTCAATGTTTGTTATTGGAATGTTAACAGTATTATTATATATACTATGTCATAGGATGAGTTGTTTGCAGCAGGTTCCATTTATCAGCGGTAGACGCTTGTTGCAACCAATAGTTTACTTTGTTGTCTTGTTAAGTCTAAACAAGTTGGAATTGGAACAAATGCATTCGACACTAAACAAACAGAACAACACCATACAGAAATACAAATTTAACAAACGGTTCAGTCTACGGCAGGAGACATTTACGAAGGCTAAACAAGTTCCGTGATCGTTGATATATCTTACATATGAAAGTGTAAAAGTCGTACGCGTTGTGTCATGTTTTAAACGTTGGCCATCGTGATTAAATTTGAGAAAATTACTTTACAACAAACGATTATGTAAAGCCCGACGTTCACCCCCTGGAAAGTGCCTGTCCATTACTTTGGTCAGCCTGTACTTCGTATATTCCAAATAACCTAACTTACATATGCCGGTTCTTCCCGTAGGATTCGGAGCGCACTGTTCCTGCGATCGTAACGGTTTGTTTACGTCTTAACACTCCGCCCTCATTACGCTTTACGTTCCTAACAACTGATTTACCCCATACAAAGTGATAACATTGACATGTAGAGGGTATATAGAAAGGCGGAGGTATTACTTCGTACCTGTAGGGTCACAGATTAATCCCTGAAAGTTTGGAGCCTTTTCGAGTTTAAACCGTCTAGGGGGAATAACAACAACGATATGACATGGCATTATCTACTTAGCGTTTTTCTAAATTACGTTTGTTCTAGTAATAATAATAAGATAACTTACATTGCGCCTAGATCCTTGGAACCAAGCTAAGAGGCGCATCTGTATAAAAGGTTAATCGATATCATCAGAGTTAATAAACAATTCCAGTTGTCAACAGATTGATTGATTGATTGATACGCCAGAAGTTATGGTGACAAGGTTGTAAAGACATGCTTTTAATGACGGCTGAATTTAGCAATATTTTCAACTGGTCTAACACTACATGGAAGCATATTCCAAGAGAAAAAGTCCTAGTTCCGATATTGGTATTGACTTTAGGAACAAAAAGTAAATCAGAATTATATGATGGAAGCTGAACAGGTTTTCTTACAGGTGAAATCAACTGCTTACAGGAAGGTGAATGTTTCTCACGAGAAGAAGCTGAGACAAAGACATCGATTGACAGAGTTGACACGCGGCAACTAGAAGTAGCGATCGCTTACGCAATCAATACGATAGTAGTTACGTGCGACCAACTGCAATCGACACTGTGTTTCTGATTGGCTACTTAATAATTAAACACCTATTTACGAATCAAAAGCCCGTACTAATGCCATGCGAGTTGCAGTCTTGTCTGTATGGGAATTACGATCGTAGGAACGATTAAATCACGGACAAGAGTGATCATGTCCTTGCCGGTCGGAATTATCAGCCGATCAGAAGAGCATGCGACTTGTCACAGTATTTGATGAATACTCGCTGTATCAACATACATAATACAATGGCTTATATATATATATATATATATATATATATATATATATATATATATATATACATATATATTTACATACTGTGTATGTGTGTGTGTTTGTGTGCGTGCGTGAGTGCGTGTGTGTAATCTGTACTATTTATATCACAGGGACAGTAGATCACCATCAAAATACTGTATGTATATATATATATATATATATATATATATATATATATATATATATATATATATATATATATATATTATTGAGTCATCACACTTTTAATACTCATCAACTACAACCACATGTCATTTACTATTATTGCAGTTTTAAGATGTATTGGTAGCTCCTGTACTAACGATATTACATATATTAATGGAAATGTCCACATCTTATCTAATACATTGTTTATAATTATATATTGTATTTATAGGCTAAATAAATTCTTTGGATGAACTGCTCAAGAAGTTACGCTCGTAGACACCAACACACTGTTAACTAGTATATAATTGTCTTGCACAAACACAGATACGTCCTAGAGAAATATGATATTCGAAACAAATGGAATTGGTCAGGCGTATTAGCAGGTTTAACCTACAATGAACCATCAATGAAACTAAACATGCTTGGAAGGGTCTTATTGCAGTGATGTTGAGCCGTTTTATTCACGCACATAAACTAGTAATGTGGTACACGTGGGCGCAGATCTACATGGCTGATTTGGTTATTATTGACGGCCATGAATAAATGCAACTTTAAAAAGCTGGATGTCTGTGGTTTTAACGACCCTTAATTTGCATGTCAATAACATGATGGTAGTGGTCATGAAGAAATTTCATATTTGTTCAAGTCTATATGACTTAACGCTAACATTAACACTAATAGGTAAATCAAGTGTCCTAGAGCAGTCTTGCGATCTATTCCAGGCCTTGATGACGTGGCTATGAGTCAATACGCCCGGTCTGGATTAAAGCGTATCACCGCGTCGACGGCTTACGGGGCTCGCAGTTAAGTGCTGCACAATGCAATAGGTGACCCCGACCAACACACACACGTCCACGAGTAACAGCGACACAGGCGTACCAGAGAAATATTAACTCAGTCCGGGCGCCTCGCCTTTCCATTGTCCGCACTGCTGTGCCAGTATCCAAACATACGCCGACTGACTTCATGGTTTTAAAGGGATCTTGCCGGTTCTCCCATTATGTTAAAGCGAGGCTGCCAGCTCCTAGGTTTATTTATTTTATTTAATATTACCTTCTTATACAACATGCATGTTGAAGTTTACTGCCAGTCAGTTTGTGTTTAGTTACTTTATCAAGCTCGGAACAGTGTTCGCAATTTGAAAGATTTCGCCTGCAACACGTTCAAATGATAAACAAATCTTACAGTTTCAAAACAAAATTGATTGGTAATAATGCCGAGGCAGGCAGAGTTAACCGCAATACCCTTTGATGTTTAACTTTCCGTTACAAATTCCTGCTCGGCCAATTCTGAGCACAGGAGCTGGCACTATCTCTGTCATTTATATTTTATATATATATATATATATATATATATATATATATATATATATATATATATATATATATATATATATATATATATATATATTGATGGTAGACCTATATACTGGTTGACCAATTGCAATTGACTAACCAAATATGGATATATGTCCAGTGCTATTTTTGTTCGTATGCGAAATGCAAACAAAACGTTTGGGTTATGAAGTACTGTACATAGTGGCAATATAACGGACGGACGTAGGCCTATAGGCAAGTACTTGTAGCCTACTTGACGCTGGGAGGTGTAACTACAGCGCCTAGGAATGTTCAACTATGTTGTAGCGCTGTAGCAGTGTTACCGCACTCGTGACTATCGAGTCACTGGAACTTCCTGTTAATAATGCCACGCAAGCTGCGTCCATATAACACAACCTGGAACTAAATTTAATACATAACATTATCAAAACATCTGGTAGCACATATATATTAAAATCAATATCAATGAAGTAATATTAATATCAACAATCTAAAAAAGTGCCGATGCTACCAGATGTTTTAATAATTTTATGTATTAAATCTAGTTCCAGGTTGTGTATATATATATATATATATATATATATATATATATATATATATGTGTATATATATATATATTTATATATATATATATATATATATATATATATATATATATATATAATATTATTCAGATACATTTTTTATGTTCGTTATGAATTATCACTGCGCCAGGTATTCAGTATTATCAGTAATAGCACGACTATGCAACTGGTAGAACCTATCATCGCGTTAGAGTGCTAGATTACAGGACATACAAAGATATGCCTTTATGACCTGGACTTGGCGCTGAATGAGACGCGAAGACGGTGAAATCACTACATTGGGTACACGGCAAAACACAATGCTTACATATACGTATCACGAAAACACACCAACAACCATTTGAATGTTAACTGTGATATGGATATACGATATCTTATGTAACAAACAAAACTACTATAGCATCCGTTTCGAAGTCGGCGTCATGTGAATACTTGTGACTGCCGGTTGAGAGCAATCTAATTCGATCATAACACGCGAGCGGTCTCCAAGCCGACCTGTGCCTGCCTTTGAACACCACACCAACACGCCTACTCATGCGTGACATCAGAACGCTATAGTTACATGAAAACACCAAAAGTTTCACGGGCGGCAAACGCCGACATAAACCGAGTTTCACAGCGACACTTACCTCGGCGACTCCTAGGGGAACGTATATCCAATCCGTCTCCGCGATATCGTCAAGATCCGACCCTAAATAGACCGAAGCGCATTGCCTGGAAACGGCAACATGATCCAGCCGAGTTGACGGCTCGTTGTAGTCGTCACGGTTCAGTGAGCAGTCGTTTCCGCGGACGCCGCCAGGTGCGCTGTGTCATTGTCTTGAGATCGTTGGTCTACACCGGTGCCGCGATATGTTGAGCACAGGCCGGTGCCACGCAAGCCGCGTGTGACGTCAGCTCGGATCTGTCCCTGCATGTCTGAGGCGAGCTATAACATGGCTTAACGGGATTGGCGAAGATAATGGCCGGCGTGTGACAGTGCACCGTTTACAATTGTTTAAGTACTGCTGCGTTGATTTGTCATAGCTGTGGGCGTAGGGCCACGGGGCGTGGTGGTGTGGTGGTGGGTGTGCCTATGCTCGTGCGAGTGCTTGCGTTCTGCATACAAATTACCAACATGATTACAATCTCCGACATGGCTTGCCGTTTCAGCTCAGATTTGACTAATATCTCAACGACGAGCAAAGAACAGAGAGGGAGAGGGGGAGAGAGAGGGGGGGGGGAGAGAAGGGGAGAGAGAAGATAGAGAGAAAAGAGAAGAGAGGAGAGAGAAACAGAGAGAGAGAGAGAGAGCGTTCTGCATAACATTATTCTGTTTTGTGTTGTTTACAATCTACACGATTCGTTAATGAACTCTACATAGTTCACTCTACGTCCATACCCTCCTTGTTTGACGAACACATTATCAGTACCAACAGGTCAAGTTGCCCTGAAATCCTTTGGACTATATATTGTGAGTTTGTAATTATAAATGAAATGTATTTTGGTGAGTCACAGTCACTGCTTAATCTCTTCACTGTAATACCTAATTGGTAGTTTCTATGGTTATATTCATACGAGATGACAAGAAACAACTAAGCTGTGTGAATGCAGTGACAGGACTGTCCATTCACCAGCACTCAGTCAGCAGCTGCAAGTGCAGGCAGAAACAGGCAACATCTGGAGATTTAGCTTTTTGGGAGGCCCTGAGATGACGTTACAAAAAAGACCAGTCAATTGCAAATTTCTTATCCTTAGATACGTCCATGCAAAAGTTGATAAACAAATTACTCAACCTTTGAAAAATTACTAGTTTTGGGGGGCACTGGGGGACCCTGGGCGTATTCATTTTCCCGCTATGTCATCTATTTAGTAGGGTCTAGAATTTAAGTTTCGTGACCATTCTCTGGCTACTAAGGTTTGACGATTGATTTGACAACTATGGACCATTTAAACAAGATTTAGCGCCCCGGTCCCTCTCAAAAATGCTAGCGTTTTCCGCCAGAGGGCCAAATCCAAAATGGCCGCTATCACCATCTCGAACAATTAACATTACAACAAAAGCTCGAAAAATCACGTATGAAGACACTTTGTAGGGTAAGTCGTCTACGAGGATTCCGATTCTGACATCAGTTTGACGCTATGACATCATTTTGACCCATAAATCGAAGATGACCGCCATCTAGTAGTACGAAAACGTAACATTTGAACCAGAGCACCTAGAAGCATGTATGAAAACATTTCTTCGGATACATCGACCACGAGGATTCCGATTCTTACATCATTTTAACGTTATGACATCAATTTGACCCATAAATCAAAGATGGCCACCGTCCGGTAGAGCGAAAACGTCACTTTTAAACGAGAAGGGAAGATGTGGGGTTTTGAAGTTTGCATTTATAGAGTATGTAAATATGTAGAAAAACAATATTTGGAAACAATGTTCAGTGAACAAATGTAATTATACGGTAATCTTTTTCATTTTATTTAGCCAAATGACACCATAACACACTTAAAGCACATTTAGAGATAACCAATTACGCGTTCATATTATGCTACACATTGTTACGACATTGTAGCTGATGAATCAATGTGACATCGAGAAATGTGATCAGTGCGAATCAGAGCATTCTGCTTCACTAGATTCTGAATCACCAGATTCAAATGAATCCCACTTCTCCTCTGTACATCATCATCTCCCTCATCCTCCTTCTCGCTGTCATCTTCCCCGCTCTCTTCAGCTGGCTCTGGTGCAGGTAGGTGCTGAGGCTCTCGAGGTCAGCATCCTTCTCCAGTGCCGCATGGGCAGCAACACGGGGTTCTTGGGAGAGACTCGTATTTCTCAGAATCTGAAGGTTCTCCTTTGTCTCATTAGCCAGGTCGGTCGTGAGCCTCCCCTTCACCAGCTGACTCATGAGCGCCTCATACATGAGCCTCAAGCAACGCAGCCCCCTCTTGTAATGTTTGCCTCTCAGCGCACGGTCGACGGAGCCCTCGGCAATAACTCCTCCCGCCACCAGTACCTCTCCTAGCTCACTCCCCTTGTAGCGCTTGTATATAGCGCTCATCATCACACATTGTGTATGGAAGAGGCCAAGAAAGGGCACAATGTCACAGTATTTGTTTGGGTTCTCGGCGTTTAGCAGGGTAATGAGGACGTACACGGGATGATCTCCCACTAAGAAGGCGAAGGGCATGCGCTTAGTGGCGATGATATTAGTCAGCTTGTCCATGATGTCCTTCACAACTGACTTGTTGGGCGGTTGACTGTAAGACATACTGAAATAAGTCTTGCTCCTCCCCTGCTCCATATCCTAGCCAACGTGAAACCCATTGTAGGAAGGGATAGACTGCTCGGCTGCACCAGGATGGTCACCTTTCACGTCCGCGCGAGCAAGAGCATGCATAATGTTCCGCTTGCGCTGAGGCTCTGTACTAGAGGAGAAGGTGGCGGGCATAGGTCGTGTGGGAGGCTCACCTCGTTGGATGGTTCGAGATGGCGTAACTGCCTGCATCTCAGACGTCTTCTCAGTCAGTGCCTGGGACACAGTCTTGGCGTCTTTGATGCGCACATGTTCGTCTTGGATGTTTGTCTCGTACTCCTGAACAAGACGTTCTAGACGCTGCAGAAACATCCAGTTACAGCAGTGTGCAGTACCTCCTCCTGTTAATGTGTCAATGGTACTAATGCTTGGTTCTCCTTCGGCGATCTCGTCAGGACAGACCGAACACCGCTCGAGATCATGCATGGTGCAGATGTCACGCAACAGAAGCACGTTTGGGTAGCTGATCCCCATGTCCAGCTTGTAAGGAGAGTCGACAAGCTCCTTACTGCGAGTCGTCCCGTGCAGTGTGACGGTGGCATTGATGGCGGTAGTGGTGGGTCGCTTGATGACGTACTGTG
This sequence comes from Oasisia sp. SBJ-2009, assembly GCA_964017155.1. NCBI lineage: Eukaryota > Metazoa > Annelida > Polychaeta > Sabellida > Siboglinidae > Oasisia > Oasisia sp. SBJ-2009. The sequence goes on along the minus strand of OZ024865.1, from coordinate 3,392,405 downwards.
TGATGAGAGAGGTGAGAGAGAGTGGGTGGGGACAGATCTACCCTCTTCTTCCCCTGCAAAGCAGATATTAGTTGCACCGTGAGAGGCAAGAGCTCTTCCTCCTCCTCTAACTCCTCGACCCTCGGCGGCCACGGAACGAGTTTGATTGACAGGATGTCTTCCCTGAGTCGCTCAGCCACATTTCGTATCAGTTGCTCACTGCTGACACCGGTGGAGGAGAGTGCTGCTTCGTCATATGTACCATGCCACACTTGTCATAAACTAGGTTGCTGTGGGTCATCTGAGGGCAGGACCGATTTTCCCCTCAAACTCCCGGACCAGGATGTCTTTGATGTAGGATGACTTGACCCTGGATGTTGGGAAGCCATACCGCGAAATGATTGAGTTGTAGTCTCGGAGGAGGCTTTGTAGTGACCTTAGCTCATATTCCTCAAAGATAACTGTTCTGATGTAATCGAAGAAGATAGTATGAGCCTCACGGTGACTCTTGGTGAGTGACATTGTGCATGCGTGGGAGTTTGTCATCTTCACACAATTTCTGGTAATTACGCACATATTTCAACCAGCATTTCCTGTGGTATCTGATCTCAAGCGCGTAGGGCTGATCAGCTGCACAATCGATCAGACAGTTGATTCTGTCTCGCATTGTCTGATTTTCCAGGGCCACCGTGTGACTCTTGAAAGCTGCCCATGCTTGATCGTAAGAAATCAAGCACAGCTTTCGTTCGAATTTTTGGCTGAATGCATCTCAATCTTACAGCATCAGACACATTTTGTTTAATCATATATCAGCCCTAGACTCGATCGCAGACGCTTGGCGGCTGGAGCTGTAGCTGGGGAACAATTATCAGACATAGACGAAGACTGAGATAGGCATTCATCGACCTCTCGTTTTTTATGTCTTTTTTTGGTCTGCTCAAATTTCTTCGTATAAGTTCAATTGAGATTTTCCCACCTCTCAGTCGATGTAATGGAATCGGTGGCTTCATCGGATAGCCCGCACACTGGAGGACACACTGAACAGTGGACATTGTTATAAACTATGTTCTCTATTCACATAGCGAACCGCCGACACCATGGCATCGTACTGTCTCATACGCTCGCACCAATCCCTGGAAAAACAAAGCAGTACCATATGTGTGTGTGTGTGTGTGTGTGTGTGTGTGTGTGTGTGTGTGTGTGTGTGTGTGTGTGTGTGTTATGAAATTATACAAACAAGTGAACCATTAATTGACCTGAAAGGCAAGTGTGCTTCATTAATACAAATCAGACCCTCATTGTGCTAACCAAGATATTTGTACTCTCGTAAAAACAATCCAGCCAATGTAGCCCTCATCCCAAAAGGAGCTCACTTCTAGAACCATTATTCATCATGTCCAGCAGGGGGGTTCTCGCTCCCTTTATATTAGTTGGGTCCAGGACTTCGATTCCTTAATCATTTTATATTACATTGAAGTTGAACCCTTGAATGACCTTGACCTTATTTCGATCTGTCACCTACACAAATTGTATCAGCGCGTTGATTTAGCCTAAGTAATGTATCTTGATCTACGTACCCCGAAATATTGTCTTCATACATGCTTCTAGGTTCTGTGGTTCAAGTTACGTTTTCTCTCTACCAGATGGCGGCCGTTTTGGATTTATAAGTCAAAAGTATGCCATAACGTCAAACTGATGTAAGAATCGGAAACCTCGTGGTCGACGTATCCGAAAAAGTGTTTTCGTACATGCTTCTAGGACCTAGGTGCTCTGGTTCAAAACTTACGTGTTCGTGCTACCATATGGCGGCCATCTTCGATTTATGGGTCAAAATGATGTCATACCGTCAAACTTGTGTCAGAATCGGAATCCTCGTGGACGACTTACCCTACAAAGTGTCTTCATACGTGATTTTTTTAGCTTTTGTTCAAACGTTAATTGTTCGAGATGGTGCCAGCGGCCATTTTGGATTTGGCCCTCTGGCGGAAAATGTTAGCATTTTTTTTAGAGGGACCGGGGGGCTAAATCTTTTTTAAATGGTCAATAGTAGTCAACTCAATCGTCAAACCTTAGGCTTAGTAGCCAGAGAATGGTCACGAAACTTAAATTCTAGACCCTACTAATTCGGCATGTAAGATTACCATGCCATGCTTTGTTTTATCTTTCAGGAGGTCGGACGATCCACTCATTTACGCACGCACGCACGCACTCACTCACGCACGCACGCACGCACGCACGCACGCACGCACGCACGCACGCACACACACACACACACACACACACACACAAACTGGTGAGCACAAATAACGCGAACACGCAAGATGGCTGTTAGATACTGACTCGTTTATGACATACTTTACAATAGGAAATATCACTTAAATAAACGCGTTATTTATATATTACAGAAACTAATATTAAGAACGACGACGCGCCACGCGGCCATCCATTACGGGAAGTCGCGAGTAACATAAAAACATGAAGCTTTTTACAGCGAAAAGAAAAGGAATACATCCTGTACAGTGTAGCGAGACTGCACACAACGGGCCGCTGATAAAACTAAACATGTCCGCCGAGATCTCAACTCTCGAGCTGGACTACAAGACCGAATTTGCTTCAGGCACACAAAACCGCGCGCCTACATATCGACCACTGAAATTCAGTTACAAATAATAAACACGATATAATTAATTATTATTCGGCCGACGTTTTACGTTCCGTAGCTACGGGTACGCTCAACGTCACGCGCGCGCTGGTTCCTGTCGGCGTCGATACAGAAATTATACGAGACTCAGACGCAACTACAGACACCAAAACATCCTTTACTATTATAATCGGCACGTGGAAACATGGCTCTGCCAGTTAGAAAAACGAATCCACCCATGAAACCGCCGCGCAACACCTCGTAGTTCTGCTGCTGGCGACGAATAAAATACAACACCGTTTAATTTGACAAAGAAAATGACAAGGCATACCGAAAACTCCGGCACGATCAGTTCCACCAGTTTGTCGATTAACGAATAAGTGAGCCCATGACGAAGGTGCTATAATCAAACCACAAGCATCTACCTCGTGTGTGCCTGCAACGAACAATGTATTTTATTACGCGACCAGGAATGTTTCGCGCCTACCGAAATAAGCACCGCCATTTTTCAGTCGTGCATGGTAAATATCAGGTTCATAACGTTAACTGATGTTTCCAAAGAGTTCTGTTTAAACTATTATTACCAAATGCTTGCTGTGTGTCTTAATTGAGTTGTTTAACATACAAGTACTGGTTGCACTCATCAAATGAGAAAAGCACCGATGTTGTTTTCAAAATTGTTGACGACAGTTGCCATGAGCACCCGACCGTCAGACATCAACCCAAAGAACCATTGCTATCAGCCGTAATTTAGTCAATCATAATTTCTCCGTGGTATTTGTCTCGGTTGCAGCACCACGTGGTGGCAAGAAAATGCATAGCACTCAAGGTGACCTTGAAGTATATCATGCTCACAAGATGACATCACTTAACCTTTTCAACTGCGACTGCGTGTATTCAGGAAGGTGTTACGCTTTTGAATTACAAACGATGCTATCAAAACATGAAACTACAATAATAATTTAAACACAGAAATGTTTCCACGCTGTCACTTTATTGCAATATTATTTTTAAATAACCATTAACTTTTGGCTTAATAATTTTGTTTCTCTTTACACAGAATATAGCTATTTTGTGGGTGTGACACACAAAGTTGTCAGGAGTGAAACTGGTTTATGGACATCATTCTCCCCTAAACAAGCCAAAAAAAGATGCCAGTAGCACCATCTAGTGAGCATGATATCGCAGTAATATATCGTAACAAAATCAACACAGCTCCATCTGAGGCAAGACAGACAAATATACACATCCACCGTGGTCTGCCTAACAACAGATTTCCTGTTCAACAAAGTGCAAACTTCAAAATAACAATCTTAACCTCCATTCGGTAATCTGCATAAAACAATAAATCATAACACTCACTGTGTTCGATCAGACTTCCGACACGTAAATCTGTTTAATTTACTCAATCTGTGTTTCACAAATAGTGAATATAATTTACTCGGTCGTGTTGAAATCTTAAATGCTGTCACACGTGCCTTCTCCAAAATTTTATTTACATGATTTCAAGTGAAGAATTCCGTGGAGAAATCACAGGAAGGATTACACAGACCCGCGACTTTATGTAAATAAAACAAGCAGAAATAAGGCGTGTATCAAGAGACAGATCACACACGTCGGTAATGATTCTCATGCCCAAATGTGGTACTACACCTCGCTATAATCACCAACTGCTTGCCTGCAACAATTCTGGGTTGATCTTGTGTACTAGGCAGGGTATGAATGTTCACGCAAACATGAACACATTTACGTTTTATTCCAAACTTCGCGACAGAACAGTTTCCGAATTGAAACCCTCCTTCTGGTAGTTTGTTATTTTCTACACATTATGAACATGACTCAAGTCATTTCTGTGTCATTCGTCGTCATCGACGACGGCGATGCGCTGTAAAGAGTAGAATCACAGCAACCTCACACAACAAGATACCGTTAGAAAATATTGAACCACGAAACGCGACTTCGACGCCGCTACCTACAACTGGAATAAATACGCGTACTCATATAGTCAGATCATAAATTACCCCACCAATGTCGAGCCCTTTCTTGACGCCCCGCCCTGCCCCGCCCCGCCCCGTCTATGTACATGTTTGAGACATTGTCTGCCGTCCCTGTTGCGCGTGTATCCGCCCTGCCGGCAGCACCATAAGATCCTACCCCCGCCCCACTTTTTTAACGTCACATGTCAATATTATGCACTATTCACCCTCTGTCAGTTGACCACAAGATGACGCCACTTCTCCGAGCGACACGTCTTGCTTCCGTTCCGGTCCTCCGAGAGACGTTTGCTCCCACGGCAACGACCTTGACGCGATCGTCTCGTCGGATTGTCAATGACGTGTCCAGCGTCGCGATCCGTCGACGATCACCACCTCGTGGTTCGAGCTCTCCCGTGTCTGGGGCAAGACTTGTGGTGAAGGCATTAGCCGAATTTCACAGCGATGGCCGCCGCCCACGCTTCAGTGCGGAGACGGGCCTAAACACAATGACTACATTTTGCAAGTCCTGCAGCCGAATCAAGCTACGAAGGTTGTGTGTGTGACTAGAGCTCCATGTGGCATATTTAATACAAGTGTCTAGCCGCCGCAGAGTGTGCGTCGCGATGATACCGACATAATGCATGCAGTGGCGCCATCTACATCCAGCCACGTCGGTTCCTGCCCACTCTCGCTCGCTCTCTCTCTGTCTTTCCTGGGTCACGTGGCTGGACGCGATGTCACTGACGTCGTCGACGACGCCACACTTGCTGCGTAGCCAATCCGCTTTGTTGTCGTTGGCAACGGTGACAAGCCTGAAGGTCAAGGCCACCGGCTCTTAACTGCCGATACTATTTCCCTGTTCGAACGGCAACATATCGTCCCGGCCGCTGTCGATGCCAAAGTCCGCGCCGTACTTGTTGCGTACCTTCTTGTTCATGTTCGCCATGATCTGAGCCGACTGTCTGAATGCACTGACCACCTCGTCCTTCCACTGGTTGATCAACACCCGGTCCTACAACAACACACTGGTCAGTGGTGGTCAGTGGCAGAGGGGAGGGAGGGGGAGGCAGGGAGGGAGAGGGGGAAAGGTTAGAGTAGAGGGAGGCAGGGAGGGAGAGGGGGAGAAGGTTAGAGTAGAGGGAGGGGAGGGGAGGGGAGGGGAGGGGAGGGGAGGGGAGGGGAGGGGAGGGGAGGGGAGGGGAGGGGAGGGGAGGGGAGGGGAGGGGAGGGGAGGGGAGGGGAGGGGAGGGGAGGGGAGGGGAGGGGAGGGGAGGGGAGGGGAGGGGAGGGGAGGGGAGGGGAGGGGAGGGGAGGGGAGGGGAGGGGAGGGGAGATATATTAGCTAGATTGGGTATTTTTTAAATGCACTGTTAATATATTCATTTATCCCTAAGCCAAGACCCCATTTCCATGGTTACAAACAAAATTTCTGTCAAACAAAGGAATTTACACATCTCAAAACTGCAACATCCCCTTAATTAAAAACAAGGCAAATACAACCCCCCTTCACCCATTAAACAAGCCCAACCCAGCCCAAAATATTCTGCTTTATTGTGAAGTGGCGCCACCACGTGGACAGTTGCAAAAACAGATCAAATACTCTGGCCATGCAAACATAACTTTTTCATGCTTCATGTAACATAAAATGGAAACTTCTAAAAAGACGGGAGAGGTCTAAAGGGTTCAATTAAAATAGGTTGTGGCTGAGGGGGACGGTAATGACTGGGGACTCACGGGAGAGGTAATGGCCACTTTGACGTCACTCTTCAGGTGAAACACTATACAGTTCTCTGTCTTGTTGAGCTTCTGGAATTCCGGGATCACTTCTTTGATGTCCATCATCGAGATCAACTGGAAACAAACACTCAGTTTACATGTCGCCATGGTAACTCAACACCACCTTAAGACTTCTGAGGACTCATTTATTCAGAGGAGCGTTTTATTCCTGAACTTGACCAAGTGACGACAGGAGACAATCAAAGCCGGATATAAGCCTGAATATAAACACACTGGTTGCTTACACAAACGTCCTTAGTAGTCACCTTTAAAGGGAGGGTGCCAGCTACTCTACCAAAAAGCTACAGCTACCTGCTGTCTAGAACGTGGAAAACTTAAACATCAAAGGGTATTGCGGTTAACTCTGCTCTCCTCAGCATTATTGCCAATCAATGTTGTTTTGAAACTGGATGTTTTATTTACCATTTGAACCTGTTGCAAGCGGAATCTTTCAAATGGCAAACATTGTTCGGACCTTCATACAGTAACTCAACACAAATTGGCAGGCACGTTGTAGTCATAAGAACATAATATCAAATGACAAAGTGGGGACCGGTGGAGCTGGACTGTCAATTCAGTCCCACCTGCCTCCATTTTGAAACTTAGGCAATTTCGTTCACCCCACATTTGCCTGCGTCTTTCAGAAGAGACACTAAAAGCCGGTGGTCCCTTCTATCTGGTGTCTATGCCAGGGGAAGTAAAAGATCCCACACAGGGGGTAAATGTGTAACTTGTAGTGGACTCACTAAGTCTAGAGAAGGACAACTCTAAAAACCAATGACAATAATGGTCACCAAGTCGACCGACGTCATTTATTGGAAGAAGACAAACAATTAAACTAAGGAGCTGGCACCTCACAGTAACCATTATTACCGTGTGACTGGACAATCTCAAGTGGAATCCATCTGCAGCCAGATCACGATTACATGAGAATCTTAAATAATATAAAATACAACTTCACCGTACAACAGTACAAACTACAAGACAAGCAACAAACGCATGTTCCCGACACGCCGCCATGAATGAGGTCAAG